>JANSLV010000058.1:0-217237 GCA_029298845.1 Ophiostoma perfectum
GGGGCTGATTTCCGCTCCCTATATGTAAAATCTCTTCTATCTTTAGCCATTTTATCTCCTAGATAATACAACAGATTTTCTCCTGACTTGAATTGCATATAAGAGCCATGCGATATATGGAAGATGTGAAAGAGATGCAGACATCACGATATCAAATACCGTGACAATAAGAGCTGCTTCATGGAGGAGACCAGTGCGAAAAATGTTTTCTTTGTGAAGCTGTGTCAATAAAAGTGCAATAAAGTGAGTTATTCGAGTTGATTCGGCGTAAAATCTATTTTCATATATATATTGAACATTCTTTGAATTTTAGTTTTTTCCTTCTTGAATTGCCAAACACCATCCACGCCGTCATCACCATCCATCTAGAAAGACAGTAATATGAGGTTATACCAGTTTACTTCATCGTCCATACGACGGCCAGCTGCTGCCATCCCATGCCAGTGATGACATAAGACGAGCACTCACTGGCGATGCTGCTTGTTCAGTTCTTGAACAGGAAGGCACGATCATGACCACATCGACCACTGGCTCGCTTCTTACATAATACTACAGCACACATTTCTCCTGAGCAACAGCTTCTACTATGTAAACAAGCAAGCAAGCAGCAAGCAAGCAGCAAGCAAGCAATAAGCAATAAGCAACAAGCAAACAAGCAAACAGGCAACAAGCAAACAGGCAACAAGCAAACAAGCAAACAAGCAAACAAGCAAACAAACATACATACACATCTTCTAGTCGGCTGACACTCTTACAAGCAACAAAACAACGCCACAGCTTTACACACCAGTCATCAAAACCAGCTTGCCATCACCATGCGGACTAATGACAGCGCCACCGTCCTGCCGATGCTGGAACAGCCCTCGGTATCAGACGGCCTGATCTTCTACTCCACCTTGCGTGGAAGCCCTCGCCTCATCGCTCGGTCATTTCCTTGGCACGCCTCGCAGGTCCCCCGGGGGGTCGCCCCGCCGCGACTCGAGGTCGACGATGTGTTTCTCGGCTTTTTCTTGGAACTGTGGACCACACCGAAACCAGTTGCGGGCGAGCCCGGGTCCATTATGCTGAGCATGTGTGACAGAGTGGAAGCCGCCATCAACCGGCTGCCCTGGCGCAGCCTCGACTTCGTCCACATCGGCGACAGCCAGACTCCGGTCGATGACCGCGACATCGTCGTCTGGATCGGCTTGGGCATGGGAAGCTACATAACCGAGTCCTGGGATATCATTGCGGACGTCATGCGTTCAGTCCGCATTCTTCTCGACAGTGAGGGCCTCACCTTTTTCGATATTCAGATATGGGAACCCACGTTCGAGATTGATACCTCTGCGCTGGACGAGGCGCTGCTGCTATCGAATCCACACGCCCAATGAGTAGTTATCTGGCTCTTCTCTTGCCAGATGCTTGTTCTTTGGCTTGCCTTGGTGGTGCTGTTTGGACTCGGGCTTGGTGCACAATTAGTCATTCTTTGGTTTGTTGGATTTGTCGGTCGCACCTTCCTGCACTTTGTATTATTGCCTCATTAGAAAGGCCTTCAGTACTCTTATTGTCTTTTTGAATTAAGCAGATATTAGGACACCCAAAAAGAAATCATTATATACCCTACCATCCCATGTTTATTCTTGGTCTTTATATCTTCAGCTATCTGTCGACCATTATTTCCTGCCATTTGTTTATCTCCCATATCACCCTCCGACTGCTAAACTACATCACCAATGTCTATTCCAGGCCACGGTTTACATGTGGAAAGTAGTCCCACGAAGGCTACAATTGAAATAGCACACGTTTTGCCTCGTCTCCAACCTCCCAGCAAGGACGAGGCAGAATATTTCTACTATGGCGTGCCGTCATGCCCACAACTAATTGGGCGTGCATCCTCTGGGATTGTGCATTGGGATGGCATCGAGACACGGAAAAGAAGATGGTATCAAAAGACCGGCCTACCGATCTCGGCCTGGTTCGAGCCAGACAGCATTAACCTAGGGCCTATTGGCCGCCATCCCATCCGCGAGCACTGGCCCGTGAGGCTGAACCGATACATCGCCAACGCTCTGGGGCCCCTGCCATGGACATCCGTAGATATCCTTCGGATGTCTAAGGAAGATCAAGCACTCCACGAAGGACAGGTCGTTGTTTGGGTTGGTGTAGAGCACGGGAATCTTGTGTGGGACACCGTGGCTGGCGTGTTGAGATCCTGCAGGGCCATTCTCGATATTGACGGGCTGGATGATGTCGACGTGCAGATTCGGCAGTCCAAAGTCGTGTCTCTTGCATCGGGCGACGCTCCCGGAACTGACGCTTCGCACAACCCCCTTTTGCTCCCGAGCAGGGGTCTCTTCATAAATGGCATCAAAAATATACCATTCACGACAGCGATTGGGCAGCCATTGTTCCCATCGAATACCCCAACGACACAAGGAGCTCTTGGTCTATACCTCTGGCCTGCGTCTCAGCCAAGTGATACTGGTACTGATAATGCATCCGGCCCTGCGACACCTCGCTGGGCACTCACTTGCCGCCATGTCGGCATGGCTTGTCAAGGAAACATGGAGTACAAGTACTACCCTGAGTCTGAGTCTGATATAGGCTCACACTCTGTTGACCATGGCATCGGAATCGCAACGCAAACAGCAGCTGACAGCTCCATCGCGGCTGTTGTCGATTCTTGTGATGATCTGTCACTCGATCTCGAGAGGCTCGATCTCCAGAGGGAGATTGACATCGAAGAACGACGGTCTTTGGAAAGAGATCTAAAAAAAGCCAGCGCACTGTGCGAAACTATTCGTCCATTCAGAAAGGTGGGCGCCCGTATGATTGGCAAGGTAATCTACTCGCCTCCAATCGCCATGGTGGAAGAGGAGCACGAGTCCTGGGTATGCAAATGGACGCGCGATTGGTGTGTGGTCGAGCTGGATGAAAGGAAGTTCCCCAAAGGCAACAGCGCGAGGAGCAGTCCCACGAACAGCTCGTGGCCCGCCAATGTCGTCGACCTGCGCATCTTTCCAGGATCAAGGAAAGTTCTGGCCACAATGCTCAACTCATTCCCACAGAACCCGAGAAGCCAACGGCCGCCAATTCGGTTTGAGTACCCTGACAACGAGTTGCTAAAGATCTCTGGCATCATTCCGATCAGCGAAATCAAATGTCCCCCAGGGCCGACCATGAATGACGACGCGGAGACCTGCATTGTCGTTGGCAAGAATGGTCCCGCCACTGGCCTCACCTGGGGTTGGGCCTCGGAGCTCCTGTCTATGGTTCGCCAATGCACTCCCAACAGCACAGAGACGTTCGTCTCCAACGAGTGGGCTATCTACGGTATTCCTAGAAAACACTTGGGTGGCAAGAAAGCCAGTGCGTTCAGCGACAGAGGCGACTCAGGCGCCGCGGTGTTTGGCATCGACGGGCGGCTTGGCGGGTTCATCACTAGGGGAACGACTCCCGAACAGGGCCGCAACATCGACATCACGTACGCGACACCGGCTTTCTTTGTTCTGGCAGACGTTGAGAAGGCGCTCGGGACGAAGGTCCAGTTTTGATGCAGGCAGTGAGAGTCTGGTTGGTAGCTGAGGTTTTTATCTGGGGGGTCTGGGGTTTGTAGTGAACACACACGTTGATTTCATAGTCTGCCCACCTGTCTTTTGTGCCGTTTCTGCCTATTCATTTCTATCTATCTATCTCATCAAATACCCCATAACCATAGCGTTGCAATACCAGCGTTGTAGAGTTTGTGATCCTGATGTAAATCACCCAAGCAGTCCTACATCCCGGAACCGCGTCAACTCGTAGCAGCGCCATCATCAGCCGGCACAAACTCCTGCTGAGGCAGCTCATTTTTGCTGTCTCGGCATAACGCATTGACCGACGAGTTCTTGCCGTTCCGTCTGGAAGCTCGCCACACTTTGCAGACAGGCGTTGGAATAAGCCTAGTTTGTGATCCCGTCTGATGCGTAGATGGCCAAATCGGTATCTAGCATTCTGAGACGAGCACGTAAGAGGTCGACGTCGGATATGCTCAGCTGCAGCCGTTTCAGGGCAGGATCCATGTCCGCGTACTGGCTGCTGCTCAGCTCCAGGGCGAGCCTTGTGTGCAGCTTCAGCAGCTGGTTGTAGTTGTGGCGCGCTTTAATGCGTCTCCAGCCAGCAGCATCCCACCACCCACAGATCCAGCGATGTAGGAAGCCCTGACCAGCTGCTGCGTCGCCATACTGAATATGGGATACGCCCAGGGTGCCGCCAGCCATGACAGTGTCGGATAGTTTGTAATATAGGTCTCTCCTTGCAGTCCACGTCCGCAAGACTGCGGTTATGACCATGCAGACCACAGTCACGGTGTCGGTCCAGAAGCCATAAGACTGGTTCGATGAGGACAGGGCGGGTGCGATGGTCGGTGCAATGTGCTTGACCGAGTAGTCCATGGACTTGAAAAATAAACTGACCCAGGCAAGCGTGGTGGAATGCGCCAGAAGAAAATTGAAGATTTCTATCCACATTTTGAGAGTGCGTGCAGTGGCAGAGTGCGCGTTGGCTATTGTCGAAGTGCAAGATACGATGGAGGAGAGAGGTGTGTGATGGCGAGAAGGGAGAAGTCCGAATGTGAGAACAGACGCGATGGAGATGAGATGTACAGGACAATCTGTGACTTACAAGGGGAAGGAACGCGTAATAGGGTTTTGGCTTTTTGGCCGATTACTACTTCCTGTTTAAGATACGAGCGCTCTTCCACTTTTGCTTGAATAGAAGGGAAAGAGCAGATGCTCGGTCGTTCCTTCTCTTGCTATATATGCTGAATCATCAGCATGACTAACAGTCACAGCACAAAGCTTCATAGCTACTGTTAATACAATGTCTACTCAAGCTTTGGCTTGTATTGATTATTATTTAGTCTTTGGTTGTCAGAAACGGTTATACACTGCAAAGATTGCATTTTCAGTGAAGTCTATGTGCAGTACGACTATTCTCCCAGGCTCATGAGAGTCTTGTTTACTACAGTAATGTCCCAGCAGGCCTATCAATGTGAGCCACAGCACAAAGCCATACGGCATCTGTCTTTTAACTGTAGATGCATTTGATTTAATAATTTAAGCGTTACTTTATGGCATTCCTTGAGCAAGCATTTGTCGGCCAACCTGTGTAAGTGGCTGGTTATGTAAGCGACCACTTGATATTATTATGTAATCTTAGCTTTTCGCTGGCCACTTTTATGGGTCCATCCATCCCCCGCCCAATCGTATGAATCGCCTACACCCCTCGCTCACGCGATAAGATAAGGCGCAAAAAAGTTTAGATGCAGCAGTCCAATGTCAACACTGTCTTGGGTGCAGAGTTGGAGTACGTCACTGCGTTCAAGTACAATCGCGTATTCAAGATTGGGTTTGAAACGACACCCGGCAGCAGCTCCGAGTCAGACTACAAATACAATATGGTCCGCCTAACCGAAGATGAGGTCGACGACTTCGTCTACATGGCGCGCGTGAACGAGGTCGAGGACTTTGCGCAGATGCTCTCGCAGTACATCTACCCGGCGCGCAAGGTGACGAGCAAGGTGGTTGCCCAGGCCGACACAGCGGTGCCAGCAGACGCACAAGACGACGAGGCGGCAGAAACACCAGCTGCATCAGACGCCAAGCCATACGTCAGCGCGCTCGATGTGCTCGAGGCCGTCGTCGACGACAGCCGCAACACCCCCCTCCACATGGCCGCCGGCAATGGCCACTGGGGTAGGTCCTCTCTCTCTCTCTCTCTCTCTCTCTCGTCTGAAATCTATACGTATCTAACAAACAGACATTGTTGCTTTCCTGCTGCAGCTGATCCGCCGCACGCCCGCAGTCGACCCCTCCGCCGCATCACCACCAACGCCCGAGGCCTACGAGGTCCGCCGCAAGGCCTTCGTCGACGCTTCCAACAGCCACGGCAACACGGCGCTGCACTGGGCCGCGCTCAACGGCCACCTCAAGGTCGTTCAGCTGCTGATCGAGTACGGCAGCGCATCGCCCCTCGAGGTCAACGACAAGGACTTGATGCCCCTGGAGCTGGCGATGCTGAACAACCAGGAGCGCGTGATCAAGTACCTGATGGACAAGGCTGAAGCCGGAAGTGCCGAGGCCGAGGCCAAGGAGAAGGCGGCTGCTGAGAAGGAGGCCGCAGCCAAGAAGGAGGCGGGCGAGACCGAGACCGAGACCGAGACGAAGCTGAGCAGCGCCACGGAGGAGCTGACTCTGGAGGAGGCCAAGGAGGAGGCTGCCTAGATGTTCTATTTGCCGTCTGGCCTGGCGGTGACAGCTGCTAATAACATGTCCCAAGACTACTGGCGTTTAGCTCGATTTTTGCATTTCTCGTGTTTTTGTTTTAGATATTGGTCAATGGAAAAGTTGCTATTTTTAGTTTTACTCTGCCGTTGGTTCTGTTCAGTAGGATGCATGGTGTTTTCTTATACTCTATATTATTGCAAATAAACTCAACGATAATCCCGGTGGTTAGGAGGCATATCTTATGAGAAATAAATAAAAAGAAAGAAAAAAATGGCATTCATTTCTTCAACGAAATATAAGTTCTCAAAATACAACTTTGTAAATTTTGATACCACAACATCAAGAACAATTTCAATATAAACCTTAACTAAACTACAAATCTAATACAATCAGCCGTTTCGAATTATTCGAATACGGCAACAGAAAACTACATATTATAACAGCCGTAGTGTGTATAACTGGCATAAAACCTCGGCTTAACAATGCTTACCTAATCCGGGGAAGCTTCCCCACACCACATGCAAGCCTACGTGCCATAGCATCGCGCCACCTAGTTCCTGTCATCCGAGCTCTAGTTTGGCAAACAGCTTTTGGATATTGCCGTTACACGATTGCACGAAGACCAGTCGCCAACTCACGATGCTGCGCATTACTGGCCGGCTTCCGGCGCGACGGAGCGTGCTTGCTGCTCTGAGACCTGTAGCTACGGCGACGGCACGGACGACAGCGACGGCGACAGCCAGTCCGCCGGCACCCGAACCTACCGATACGCCGGGCTCAGTTAAGATCATACGGACCTTTGAAGAGCAAGCAAAAGTCTTCCCCAGAGGCACACGGAGAAGACGGAAGACGAAGAAAAGCGACGACAGCGAAGAGTTTGTGCAGCGCAAGATCGCCGAGCACTGGTCCACAAACCAACTCCAAGTGCTGCAGAAGCGCAAAGACGTGCTGCATGCGCTCGCAGGCGAGGAAAGCCTACTAGAAGACAAGTGTACACCGCCGCGCTTCCGGACACACCGCGAGATTGCACTCGGCGTGCGCAAGCGGACGCGCTACGACATCCACAACCCACTGCCAGCAGCCGACAAGAGAGGACCGCAGATCCTGACGGATTTCCGCTACAATGACCAGCAAAACTTGCTGGAGCTCGACTTCAATACCAACGACAAAGTGGTGTTTACAGCCTCGACATCGACGCTCTGGGTGCGCGACCTGTGCCAGTGCAGCAAGTGTGTGACGCCGGCGTCGGGCCAGAAAGAAGTCATGACACATGACCTGGACCAGCACCCCAAGATCAAGCGCATCACGGCGTACAGCGCGTCGGGCAAAGTGGTGCACACGGCGGACAAACCAGTTTCAGAACTGGCAAAGGGCGAGAAGGAGGACGGGCTCATCAAGGGCAAGCGAGACGACATTGCAAAGCTCGTGATTACATGGGACGACGGCGCGCCGTTTGCGAGCAAAAAGGGCGGCGAGCACGAGAGCGAGTTTGAGCCGGCGGACCTGCTGCTCAAGATGTCGGGTCTGATTGCGCCAGCAACGCAGGCCATGCCGCAGCGACAGCTGTGGGACCGCGCGCGGATCGAGGCGCTGCAGAAGCCGGTGCAGTACGCCGACTGGATGGCCAAGACGGGCCAAGGCAACGACGAAAAGACGCCCGAGTTTTACCGCGCACTGACGGACCTGCACCGACTGGGCCTTATCGTCGTGGACGGCGTGCCGGACGTCGAGACGGCAGTGCGCGACATTGCCAGCGAGGTGGGCCACGTGCAGCCGACCTTTTACGGCGAGATGTTTGATGTCGTGTCGAAGCCGCCGACCGAGGCCGAGAACGTCGCATACACGAGTGTGCACTTGGGGCTACACCAGGACCTGCTATACATGAACGACTCGCCGCGAATCCAGCTGCTGCACTGCCTTCGCAACGACTGCGAGGGCGGCGAGTCGCTGTTTAGCGACTCGATGCGCGCGGCCGTCGAGATGCAGCTGCGGTACCCCTACTACGCAATGGCCCTCGCGCACTTCCAGGTGCCGTACCACTACGAGCGCAACGGCAACTACTACTACAACGAGCGGCCCGTGTTTGAGATGGACAACAGGAACGGCTCGGCCGTCGCGGACCTGCAGCCGTACGGCAAACGACCGCTGCGGCCGTATACGTATCAGCCGTACAACACGCTGATCCGGCACACGGCGTGGTCGCCGCCGTTCCAGGGCACGTTCCAGCCTATGGCGTATGTGGACCACCCGGACCATCGCGCGTCGCACCTCGGCGATGCCTGGGATGCGACAAAGGATACGGGACGGGCCTATGTGGACCCCAAGACGCTGTCGCAGCAGCAGCAGGCCGTCGACTACCGCCTGCGCTTCGAGACCGCGTACCGGCGGTCACGGCTCGAGTACTGGCACGAGGCGGTGCGCATCTTTGAGGATATCCTGAACAGCGAGCGCAACCTGTTCGACTTCAAGCTCAAGCCGGGGCAGTGTGTACTGTTTGACAACCGGCGCGTGCTGCACGGCCGGCGGCAGTTTACGCCGGTCAAGGAGGCCGTGATCCGGGACTACCCGCGCTGGCTCAAGGGCACGTACCTGAGCGACCAGGTGTTCCGCAGCCGCGTGACGGACATGGTGTTAAAGGGCAAGGCACCTGCAGGTACGGTGCCGCCAGCGCTGGGATGGACGCCGGAGCATGCGCTGCTGGACGAGCAAGTGCAGGTGCTCACGATTCTCGAGAAGCAGGGCACGCCGCTGTGGGACAGCGTGAAGCTCACGAGCGATGCGAAGCCGGAGAAGCCCGCGTCGGCAAACTCCAGGTAGTGTGCGGCGTGCACAGCCTCTGTCGATCTGTAGATAAGAACCTGCAATATACGAAATGAAGTCAGGATAAAAGTACAACCTTAAAAATAGAGTAAAATGTCCAAATCATAAATCCAATATAAAAGTGCAGAATTATAAATAAAAGCTGAACGACCACCACAAGTGCACATTCGGATAGCACCCCGCATGAAATAAGCGCAGACCCTGTTGTAGTTCCAGTCGGGGTTGCAGCGAGGTTGCAGCAAGGTTGCAGCCGGGCTTGTCGAGGTTGCGGTCGAAGGGCCGTCACAAGTCTATGCTGTCGCGACATTGTCCCCGTTGGGACGCCCGAGACGAGCACGAGCCTTTTTGGCACGGATGCTGCACCACTCCTGCATATTCCGTGATAGTGTGCTTGTTTGTGATGACTGTCCAGACGTGATGGCGTACAAGCGGCTGAGTTGGGCTGCGAGCAAGACCAAGACTGCGACGTACATGGGATTGTGGCGGTCCGTGCCAGCAAGAATAGATGATCTCCGGCCACAAAGTGCACATGGGCGAGCAGGTCTGTGTCGTCTCGTCTTTGATCATTCTCGTTCTGTTGTCCTTCTCTAATTTCCTGCTCTTCTCGTGGACCCTCGTCTTGTGCACTTTTTCTATTCACATGCATCCGCACTGTCAGCCTTGGGGGCCGCGTTTTGGATCTTATGGAGTGTGGGCACAACCCTGGCCATGCCTGGCTGCTTTTGCTATCAGCCGACTGTGATTTACAAGTGTTAATCCGACACGTAGGCATGCAAGCTGTCTTGGCAAGACGTGTGATGTCGTTGGCATGAGAAGTAGACGAAGTTGACAGACATGAGCCCGTTGTAGCATCATCGTGATGCAGGATGCAGTGATTACAAGACTCCATAGATCTACTTGAGTAATCCTTCGTAATACAGTACTGCCCCTTGAATACTGTCTTACTCTTGGGTGCAGCTGTAGATGATGGCAATAAGAGATGAAAAAGCAAAGAAAAGAAAGAGGCTCTGTCGGAACATCCAGCCGTCTGTTGTACTGCCCGTCAAGTACGGGTATTAATAGCTGTACTAATGCTCGTCTAGGGGCTGTGTGAGACAGGCTGTGAGACGAGGTCATCCTTTGGCTGTTGGTTTTGTGTCCTTAGTTTATTTTCTACACTTTTAAACGTTTTCCTATATTCCACTTTTCTTTTTTATCATCTATTCATCCACTTGCTCACAGCCGCATGGACGGTAGGATCAACTACCCGGACCCTTGTTTTATTATTTACTTAGGAAAACATGTATTCATGTACTCTTTTCGTCTTGGAAACCTTACGTCTCCCACTTGTAAACGGAAACAATGATACATCACGATAATCCACGACAGAGTGCCTCACGAGTTGCAGCCGCAATATGCCCTTTTGATTAATTACACGAGCAAGAACAAGCCCGCTTACCAGGGTATCGAGCCTCGTCCGTCTGTTGTTTTGATCCTATTATAGGTACTTTTTCAAACCCCTCCACCTCGAGCCCGGCAGAGCCTCATCCTGCTCTACATCCCGTCGATGGATGCGAGCCTTCTTTTGCCTGTGCCCCATTTGGCGATGTCGGCCGGGTTCTCCTTCAGACACATCAGATACATCAGATATATATAATAAGGCCTGCCCGTCACTTTCGTAGTGATATGTAAACACCACTGATCTCGGTATCAACCACTGCCTCTCCCATCACTTCCCATAATCGCTCTTCACCATGCATGTTTCTTCTATTGCCATGGCGGCCAGCTTTGTAGGCTCGGCCCTGGCCATGTCCATCCCCGACAGTGCCATCAGTGTGCCATACGACTCATACCAGGCCCTGCGCCGGTCGTTGACTAAGTACTCACTGCTCTCGAGGGACACGACCTTGAAGAATTCGACGAGCATCGCCAAGGGCTTTGACGGTGTCACTCTCTATTCTGGGTGAGTCCTCTCCTTACTCTAGACATCAATGCTACAAATGCTAATTTATAGAACGTTTGAGTTTGAGCCGGTGGAGGACGCCGAGGCTCAGATCGAGCTGTCCGTTGTGTGCACGACGTGCTATGTCACCGCCGACATCACCGCCGAGCTGCGCATCTCCAACCAGTACAACGCCAGCGCCGGCATCGAGGATGTTGCCGACAAGGTCTTTGACGATGTCGTCAACATCACCGAAAAGATTGTGGATGACCTTAAGGCCAACGCTAAGAACAATACCGCGGACCTCTTCACGCTGGACTTTGACGATATGGAGTGGCCCGTCATCGACGTCGACTTTGCCCTCGACACGCTCGTCAGCGACCTGCCTGACGTCCACTTCTCTGTGACGCTCGACAACTTTGATTTCTATGTCGAGCTCGCAACTTCGGTCACCGGCAGCGCCTCCTACGCGCTCAACCTCTACACGTCGCAGACCGAATTTGGCATCCGTGTTGACAGCAACAACGAGATCGGCGTCTTTATTACTGTCGACCTCCTCATGAGCGCCAACGGCGCCGTCAACATGGACCACGGCTTCCACCTGTCCATTGACGACGGCCTTGCGTTTGTAATTGATCTTTTCTCGTCCAACATGTCGTCCCTGGTGTTCAACGGAGGTGCCTTTGAGTTCCTACCCATTACTGTCGACGGCGAGATCGAGCTCAATGCAATTCTACGCGTCGGCCTGCATGCCGGTGTCGGCCTCTCCGTCCCTCAGAAATATGGTTTAAGCTACGGCGCCGGCATCGACACGGTCATGTTTGTCGACGTTGCCAACCTCACGACCGTTGTCACGGCCAGCAACAACGGCACCACCGGTACGGCTGCTGGCATCGATGGCGAGTGCAGCGGCGACTTTGCGGCGGAGGCCATCTTCGAGCTCGGTGTCGGTGCCGGTGTCGGTGCATCCGTCGTTGTTAAAGACCTGTTTTCCTGGGGCATCGGGCCGACCGCGCTGCTGCCCGTCTACTTCACTACCGTCGGTGCCTGTGCTGGTGGAGCAACGGCGGTGTCTTCGCCAGCAGCTATCAGTGCTGTTCCAACCGCGACTGCGGCAGCCGTGCGCCGTGACGCCATCGAGACGACCCTCAGCACGAGCGTCACCTACTCCGCCGTCGGGTGCAAGTCGACGGGCCTCGCCAACTGCCCCGTGTCGCTGCAGACGACCATTATTAAGGAGACGGAGATCTCGACGGTGCTGACTGTCGACGATGATGCGGCGGACCCGACCTGGCCTGCCTCTATTGCCACGACGGACATCTCGACCACAACGTTCGGGGAGGCCGTTAAGTCGATGCTGATGTCTGCGTCTGGCGCGCCGACGCTCTACACGCCGCCTTCGCCGACCGTGACGGGTGCCAACGGCGAGCCGACGCCCGGAACGCCCGACACGACAACTGTGTTTGGCCACACAATCACCAACAAGACGAGAAACATCATCATTGGCGTGACTGTCGGCGTCGGCGTGCCACTGCTCGCGCTGATCATCTTTGGGTTTGTTGCGTGCGTCAAGAAGCGCAGCACCAAGGCGCGTGACAGCAAATACAACCCTGTTGTGACCGAGGAGAGCTACGTTGTGAGAAAGTAATGATTTGATATTGGGGTTATGATCGTATTGTCTAGTATGGAATTGTTTATAATATGAATTGGTTTATAGTCTACTCAGGACTGATGTTTCAAATGCTGCTCATGCAATGCAATAAAGACAACCTGACCACGATGAAAACGGTAAAGGTTTTTCTATGATAACTGTATTTATGTAGGCTCTATAAGTCTTCGTGATATAGTCGTGATAATAGAAGTATAGATGTGGTGTTTTGGAGCGACCGATGTGCTGTCTCCAACAATCACAAACCTGAGACGACGATCGACGTCACCCATGATCTCGGGCGACGGATCACAAAGACGCAAACACATAGACACACAAACAGACACTAATGCCCCTGCTGGCTTGACTATAGTTTGGAACGGCCCGCCCACACGAGACAGTCTGATGTTCATACGCTGACTTCGTCGACGATCATACACGCGGCAGCTTACCAGTGAGGCGTCTTTTATCTTCTCAGCATTTCAGAAAGAAGACAACAATAATTCGTCAATCTATATCAAGTACATGTTCTCTAGAGTAAAGTTTTTGCACTAATCCATAGAATCAGCCGGATTGAACTGTCAAACGAGAACTGCGATAGCTGATTCGGTATTCTTTCTACAAGGCTCGCCGTCCGTTGTCCCTCGATGCTATGGTTGCATCACTCTTCGTTCAAAACGAAACAGCTCCTTGCACAGTTTCTGCATGATCCGGATCGACAGTTACCGATCAGACTGGTGCAGCATCTATCGTTCTGTGACATATAGGTCCTGCGTGTCTACACCTTGCTTCTCTAGCTTGATCTCTTCGACTCTTTCAAACTTTGATTCTTTGATTTCATTCATCATAAACAAATTCAACAGTAGTCCACCATGGCGTACACATATCTTCAACCATCTACTTGAACTTCCATCCTATCATCCCACCACTACGCCCATGGCTCGTCATGGCACATCTGTCAGGGTCGTCGCCGCCAACATCCACTGACCCTAAATCGCTCGTTTCTTCGGACAATTTAGATCTAACAGAACAAGAAAAATCAGGAGATAAGAGGAAACCTAAACCACGACACCGTCTTCCGGCACCTGCATTGATTGCTCTCGCCATTCTTGTCCTCGCATCAGCTGCTGGCCTTGTTCTTTCCATTGTCACTTCGGTTGATCTACGCCTTCAGACAGAGGGCGACATTCCTAGCCGCATTCTTCTCTTTGCTGCGTCTGTTCTTAGCATTGTCGCAGACTGCCTCTATATAGTCGTTCTTCTGCATCGGAAGAGGACGCTAAAGGAAATTCCGACCGCACACGCCAAAGAGACAAGAAAGACGGATAGCATCCGTGCCTCGGTCTTGATTTTCTCGCGGCTGCTCCTTGTCACCTGGATCGCGTCTGTTGTCTTGACCAGCCTGCTCATTGCCCAGCCGGCCGGTGATGGCGTTGCTGTTTTCTCACCCACGGCGCCTCTCGTCGACAAAGCCGCCTACTTCTACCTACTCATCAGCGGGGCTGCCTTGTATGTCAGGTCCTGTGTCTATCGTTTTGTGCTATGCTAACCTCCAGAATATCGTCATGCGTGCTATCGTATTACTTTGAACGGTCCCGCTCCCCCTTTAAAGTAGCACTGTCTATCCAGCGCCCTGCACACGACTCGAGAGACACCGACCTTGAGTCGCTCAGGTCCTTTGGCATCCGGGATACAATTTATGACGGCCAGCCGGTTATCAGCAAGACAGACACCGTCTCGGCTGTCTCTGACTTTGTCAAACGAGTATCCCTCTCCAAAACTGTTACCCATCCAGTCGACAATTTAGCAACCGATCCCCGCCAGAAGAAGCTACTGTTCTCATACAAGCCTACAACACAGCTATTAGACGAGTACCGTTTGTCGGTCAACGGTAGAGAGGCCGTGTCCATGGCTGCCCCAGAAGACGTAAACAGTCTCAACATCAAGCGCAAGCCAATCAAAAGCAGTCAGGTTCAGCCGCAGAAGAGACAATCTCCGCCGTCTGCAGCGTCTGCCTTCTTCTTGGGCCACAGAATTGGCGGCGGAGATGACCGGATGTCTCGCATGATGCCATACTCTCCGGCAGTCACTCGGCCGATATCAGTCATTCCACCTATGCCTGCTGTTCCCGCCGTGCCATCGACAGAGTCTCTTCCACCTCTTATTTCCAAAACTAGCAGCATAAAGCGCAAGCCGGTAGGCGCCCCAAGTCCCAAGTCCGGGCCTATCAAAAGAAAGCCTGTCAACGCTGTCTCTGCTGCTACAGCACCTTCTATGCCCACGATCGTTGCGCCGATATCTCCCTCGCAAGAAGCTTCTCTCCCAGAAGTTCTAGCAGAGCTTCTACCAGAACCTCAACCAACGGCCGGCCGACTCTCAGCCATCCTGTCGTCAAAAGAGCGTCGCAAAGTATCCACCGCCTCCATTGTATCCACCTACTCTATGCCGTCTCCGACCTCACCCCCTCAGTCTCTCGTTGACATGATTGTGTCTTCACTACGGAGAGACTCGTCCATGGTCGACCCTGCCCCATCACCATACACGCGCTCGGTGACCTATGCCCAGCCAATGGTGCTTGAGCAGCCCATCATTCGCAAGTCATTCATTGCGTCTAGTGGCAGGTTTGGTCTACCTGATGGTGTAAGAGGAAGTCGCCGAAACTCCCGCAGGCCATCGGGTGTCTCCATAATGGAGACTATTTACTCACCTGCGGAGGAGGACGAGTGGGAGGAGCAGGAAGAGCAGCCTGAACAAGAAGAAGAGGAAGACACAGATCTGGCTGCCATGATCAGAGAAGAAGCTGCAGCAGCCGCCGTCTTTGCCAACGCAGGCCGTTTTTCAAACACCCCAGGCTCTCCCGCTGTCCGTTTGCCGACTAGCCTCTCGCGAACAGCCGGCAAAGTTTCCATCAAGACCACGCTTAAGGCTATGTCGTCACCGCGGAGTCCAGTCTACACCAGCCGCTCACCCTCCCGCCCTGGCTACAACTTCTCCCGTCCTATCCGCACGGCGAGCCGTGTTTCTGTCTCTTCACGCATCTCTTCCAACTTTACATATTCTACAACTGCCAAGCCACGCAACTCCGCAGTGTTGAGTCCCCGCTCCCGCGTCCGCTGCCAGCTTCTGCAGATGCTCCCGGAACAGCACCAGCCGAAACCGACCGCCGTGTCTATATAAGCACAGAAACGTGTCCCCGTAACTAGTCGTTGTTGACGGGAATCCTTGACGTTAAATCTTGCCTTAGGCTCAGAGTCAGACTCGGACGTGCACTTGGGGGGATGTCAGTCTGAAGAGTAGTGCCATGCAGCCCGCGTCGTATAAGAATCAAAGAAAGACACGGAGCACCGGCTGTGACACACGTCGCCGCGCACACACCACACAACCGGCCTATATCATCCATGACTCTGTTTAAGAACAGTAGTTTGCGGTGACGAGCTACTTTTAGTATTTTATAGTACTACATTATAGCCGTGTTTATCATTTCTTCAATCTTGTTCTGTCTTTTTTTCCTTTGTTATTTGGCATGGCTTCATTACCAGAAGTTGGGAGCCCATATCCCCCAGGACACACGTATATATAATAATAATAACCTAACAAAAATAAATAATACTCAATATATTCGTTTGTATAGCTGTCGGGCGTAGTCTTACGGGTTGTGACTTACTTTCACATTGACTCTCGTTCTTCCCCACTCCTTACCATATAGGACCTGTCCCCGGCCCAACAGGCTCTCTTGTTAACAATATTCATCCTCACGCCCACACCGTGTTAAGAGACCCCTGCAAGCTCATCCACTTATCAATTTTACAATCAATGCTTTGTGGTGCCACGTCGACATGCCGGGCAACATCTACATGCCATCAGGTCCATGTTTGGGCCGCCAAAAGTGCACATTGGGCATACTCTCATCACATTTGATGCTTCGCCTAGTGCTAGTGACATTGTGTGCATATTGAGGGGCTAGAGGCAGGGGTGTGAATGTACTGCGAGATGCTCATAAAGTAGTAATGAGATTCACTGTGCTTGGATATGTTCCTCTCGAACACTGTTGTTCTTTCATCTTTCCGTTCACGAGACCTACACATACACCGTCTGAGGTCATTTTCCTGTGCGACGGCAGCCAGTTCTCTGGATTGCTTGTAATCTTCCTTTTCACTTTCTACCTCACTCTTACCACCTACCTCACTACCCTCCGCCCCGCCGTTGAAGTCTGTCGCGATATGAGCTCGGCCATCGGCCGCCTCCAGGCGGCACTGGCAAACGTGACTAACGAAGTGACGGTCGCTGCGGCGAACCTCAACTTTGATTTCACCCTCGTTAAGTACGAGGTGCCCAAAGAGTACGAGCCCATTGGGGCCCTGATGTCCTCATTCCGGAAAAAAGAGGCCGAGACGGGGACCACACACGTCACAGCCCGTCGCCTGGCAGCACTGTTCGCCGATGTTTGCCCACCAAGCCCGGCGCTGATCAAAGCGTACGGGACGCGCGCGTCAGAGATTGTCCAGGAGAGTACAAACAAAGTCTCCAAAGAGCACTACACATCCATTTTCTCAGCTTACGCGGGCATCGATGCAACATCCATGTGGGCCGCCGCGACATCGTCCAGCAATGCTGACGGCGGCGCTGTCCAGATCCACCTTCTCGCGTGTCTGCTTGCATCGGCATTTGAGGCGCCTCATGCGATTTCAATCTGGTCGCAGATTGTCGAGATGCGGCGCACCGAGATCGCAACACGCGTCACGAATGGAGAAACCGTTCACATTTCCCTTGCTTCTGCTGCCACACAGGGCGAGATTCCGCGAAAGCAGCTAGCGGAGTGGGACATGAGCGCACGATCTTGGCTGGAAACGGCGGACACGATAAGAAGCAGAGAAAAGAAGCAGTACGACGACGTCTTGAGGAGGATCGACATAACCGCGAACGCCAGCGAAGACCTGTATGAAAACGTCATGGGGGTCTGGAAAACGGCCATCGGGACGATGAACAACCTGGTCGCAGGAATACCGCAAGAGGTACAGGATGGCGCCACAGTCATCGGTCTCAAGGCATGGCATCTATATCCTGACACGGAATACTTTGGCGCAGAGAATGGGCACGTAAACATGAACGACCCGTTAATACCAAAGACTGGTATCCTGTCCATCGGGTGCTCGGGGTCTGCCGACTCATCCAAGTCCGGTGTCAGCTGGTCACTGTCTCTGGCCCATCTCAAGTTCTATGGGGATCCTATCCACATTACCAGCACCGTCCACGCAGACCCATCGAGGCTGACGACAGATGAGTTTCGACTTGTCGTGCTTGGGTCCATCATGCGCATGTGGAATATTGCCCCGTCACAGGAGACCGCCGCAATTCGCGTCCTGGCCGTCCTAGCAATTTTGTTTCCCGAGTATATGGCGTCCGAGTACATTACCTCCAATGGTAGTAGGAACTTGAACTCGCATTTTTATGTGTTTTCATTGCTTGAGAAGGCCGAAGCTTATTTCCGAACAGACGAGGCGGGTTCTAGCATCTTCACCAATCTGGGTAAAAACCGCCCACAGTTCCGACCACAGGACAATAAAGACAGGGATGGAGGTCAAAATCGTATTCGGCCGTTCTTTGGTCTTCTCGATAAAGACACTTTTCTCAGCTGCCTGAAACGACCAGAGGACAGAATCCGAGCGCTGCTTTGGCGCTGCGCTGATCGTCGAGAACTGCTTTGTGAACGAGGTGCTATAATTCGCTATACAGAGGACGGGAAAACGATTACCATAGTTTTGGTTGCCGATGCAAACGCAGAACGGAGTCCCCGATTTGTGGGACATCCAGTCGTGTATATGCAATGGCTAGAGTCCGACGTTCTTAAGCCAGTAGTGTTGGAAGAAGAGCCAAGCACAATTGCACACGGTGATCGCCAGGATATAGGCACAGGGAAAGAGTTACCTATCCTCACAAAACGGGTTGATACATTGGGTCTAGACGGTGAAGCGACAGCAATGAGCAGTGAGGCAGTCGAGGCGAAACCTGGAGATGAAAACAATCACAACAAAGATCAATACAACCTGGGGTCAAATGAAGACGGCGACGAAGACGGCGACGAAGACGACGACGAAGACGACGACGAAGACGACGACGAAGACGACGACGAAGACGACGACGAAGACGACGACGAAGACGACAAAGACAGCGACGAAGACGACGACAAAGACGACAAAGACAGCGACGAAGACGACGACAAAGACAGCGACGAAGACGAAGACGAAGAAGATCAATACAACCTCGGACCAGATGTGGTTGTATTTGATGGACATCACTATCTGGAGTACTTCGGAGATGCTCGATATGCGGCAATGTTTGTTCCTCATGAAAATGCCGATCTTGTGTGGCCGAGATTCGAGATGGAAGACCTTGCTCGTGCACTTTACCGAGAGGTTTTCGCACTGGGGGATCAGGCTACCAAAGACCTAATCATGGATCCGTTGTTTTCATGGTTGGCCAAGTTCGAGTGCTCGCTTCAGGCTCTGCAATTCCTGCCTGGGCCTATCATCAACGTTGAGATTCTCAGGGATCCCTCGCGCTGCCAACCAAATTGGATTGCGTCAAAACTTCATGATTCCAAACCTTCCGCATGGCCAATAACCCATAGCCCAGCAGAAACGTTCTCTATCTTGGCGCTTTATCTGGCACAATGCGAGGCCCCCCTCTCTGGCCTGGACAACAGCATCTCTGGATTGTCCTACGGGGACTCCATATACGTCCCGACGGAGGTACGTTGTGCCCCCAGCCCCAACCTCCCAACCTCGTATGTCACTTTCGACCGGTACACTAACCTGGCTGTTAAATTCTTAGCTGTTGCATGATCCTCTCGTGTCTAAAATAGACAAGCGTCCTGGGGTAACTCGTATCTTGGGGAATGTCGGCCGGCCTGGACTGGTGATTTTCTCGTCTGTAGCCCAGCCTATGGTGCCTCCTGACAACAATGTGGTATGGCGGTTTACCGATCTACATACCTTTGATGGGACGCCCGACAACTACTTCAAAAACACATCCATGCATCTCAACTTTACGGAGTTCGAGGCGTCGATGAACACGGCCTCATCACACGGAAACCGGGACATACAATTCCTGCGCAAGGAGTCTGTTGTGACAATTCGGGACCGTGGAGAATGGATCAGCGATGTGGATGTAGTAGCAGCACTGAAAAGTCATTGCGTCTATGTGTTGCCACCCCAGGAACCTTGCAGCCATCTGAAAATGGAGCTCGGCCAGAACTCCTCTCTACGGGCGATTCGGTCATGGGGTGAGCTCTGCGAGGTTCAGACTGGTGTTGCGGTGGTGCAGGTGCACGGAGACTGGCTCACGCGGCTTGCCGTCACCGCATTCTTAGCTCAGCGGGCAATGAGACAGAACGATGCAGGATTTAGGATCACCCTGATGCCGGAAGATGTTTGTTGGGCTTGTCTAAAGCAGGAATTTGCCACGAACTTTTTTATTTATTAGGTAGTTTGTTGCTTATAGGGAATCCATCACGGCGCTAGGATCATTGTGTTTCATTGTCGTTTTCTCAAAGATAAACGCTTCGATATAGAGTAGTTGGTGAATCGTTCGTAAAGGCATATGTCCATCATCAAGGCGCCTTCTCGACCTCGGAATCTCAACTCATAAGAGCCGCCATACTTTACGAAGTGTCGTGTTAGGTGGCATCGGCGGCTCGTGCTGCATCGCGCTAGGGTGCCTTGAAAATCCATTTGCTGACGTCGTTCGAGCTTCTGCACTTTGGCGTAAGCGATTCTCAGAACACATGGGCGGGCTGCAAGACGTGGTGGTAAGGTAGCCATAGAGTGGCCTGCTATGTCTGGAAAGGGAGTGAAGCGTGAGACCGGTCAATCTGAAGGCGAAGCCTCGAAAGTAGCCCTGAGGTGCTCGAAACTCTCCTCCAAAGAGCCGCATAGATGGCACAACAGTGGCAGGATAGAGATTCGAAAGATCTTATTCATTTAAACAAACAGTGCAGGTTTCCGAGCATCGTTGAGTTCAGCCACGTGTAGGACCAACGCAACCATTGTTATATAAATATAGAGTATAAATTGAAAACAAGGTCGAGGACGACATCGAGAACTAGATCGAGGATAATGTTGAAGACAAGGAAGACCTGGAAGCAACACAAAGGTGGTGTGTTGTCATGTAACTTAACCAAAGCACTGTTGACATAGATAGCGGGCGGCGACATGAACCGGCAGGGCGTTTGGCGAACACCGGAGGATACACTAGATTGCACTGCTACTAGCTTGGGTCATGTTTGTCTTGTCGGTCTCGCATTTTATAATATTTGTTTTTCTTTATTGTTATTAGGCTTAGGGTCGGCAGACATGTACTAATGTTCTAACACCTTTGTCAAGTTAATTACAATACGTTAATACTAGGCTTATAGCCACGTTAAGGACATAGCCTATTATAGACAGTCCCTTCTTGTTTGTCCGTGTTAGCTCTTTTCGTGAATAATGCCAACAATCTGGACGCAGTAATCGTCATGTGGCAATAGTCTATATACACACGCTATTGTGCTACGACCTCAGTATATACCCCAGACCCCTAGGCAAACACATTTCTGCATGTCCCGATTCAGCAACAATAGACTACGGCCTCGCTGCGTCCATATACATTGACCATTGACAAGCATTGTTCGCTATTCAACCGCAAGTGCACCTATTGTTTCAACGCCGCCATTTGCATGGCCTTTCCTACATGGACTCACCTGTGGTTTCCAATTTATCACGACGCCGTTGTTGTTCTAATATAGCTCCGTTGTCTATCCGTGTCATCATCTCAAAGTAAGGTATATATATTCTTTCATCCCCTCCTCACACACGGCATTTTATCGTCTTCTGCCCCCCTCTCTATAAATCTCCCAGGTCCTCTTCAAACTCTTCACTAAACTTCCACTAGAATGACGAACAATGTGTCTTTGTGCCTAGAGGAACAACATTGATCGGCTCACACAAGCAACTATGTCGACGGAGGCCACAGGCCTGTCCCCGTCGAATGATACAGAGGACAAGGCCATTGTCTTCGACGGCACCACTTCGCTCTACCGAAGTTTTGACGAGATGTGCGGCGAGGATTTTGTCATTGTGAATAGTATGTCTGTTTTGTTTTCTTCTTTGTTTTCTTCTTCTCTCTTTCTAATTACTTACCGAGTAGACGTCTCCCGGACGGACTTTGACCGCATCGACAAAGAGCGAGAAATTCGTCGACGCAAGTTTCGCTTCTTCTTCCAGGCCGACAAGCGACAGCTGTGCGTTACGCTCCCGTCCGGGCCGCATGAAGGTATGCACGCCACGCTGTTTGACGCCATTCGCACAAGTATGACCGCTCACCCACCGATGCCGCCGTGGTACCCGTGCGCAGCCAGAGTCTATTCCCACCCAAACGGGACAAGCTGCAAAGAGGCTGACTCTGGCGGCTTCCCAGGTCACAGCGACACGAGCGGTGGCGACGCTCGTTGGCCTGCACTGGTGATCGAGTGTGGCATGAACCAGAGCCTGGCCAGCCTGCACGCGGCAATGCGATGGTGGTTCTCTGCCTCAGGACACCGCGTTAAAATCGTGCTCGTCGTCAAACTGCACCGGTCGACGCACACCATCGCCATCGAGAAGTTCACCGAAGAGCATGTCGACGGTGTTGGTCGCCCTGGTGCTACCACTACACGCAGCGTCAGCGCACGTTCAGCCCTCGTGCGTCTGCAACCTGTCCTGCAGCAGACGATCACGGTCGCGCCCGTCCCGGACAGTAACCCAACCGCGTACCATGCTACTCGCGGTGCACTGGTCATTGAATTCCAGCTATTGTATCGCCGGGCGCCGGGACCCAGCCCGAGTGAACGAGACGTTGTTGTCTCCGAAGAAAAGTTGGAGGAGGTGGCCGGCGAGGTGTGGCACTAAACTGCTCTTTTTCTTATTTCTTTAAAAAAAATGGGTTCTTTTATTCAGTCATTATTTTCTTCGTTTGTCTACAGAGTGCCTGTGATGTTCTTTCATTCTTATTTTTCGAGGATAATTTGCACTCAACCATCCACAAAAAAGCAATTAAGTCTATTCGCCCACGTATGATGATCTAGTGCTAACAGAGCACGTCCAATCTGTATGAGCGGAAATATATGAGAGAATCTTTGACAATTCGCGACATCACCTTTGGTCGTATTATATTAATAGTTACAGAGGCCGTTATGTGGATTTAGCGGGTAATTGTGGGGGATACACCCCCAAACGGCACCTGTAAATATAGTCTGGGGAAGCACCCTCATTGGCCAACACGTGATATTGTCATTATGTCATCGTGATACATCTCACCTCGGTCTCACTCAGAAACAGAGTACTGTGCTCCTGATATCTGTGCTTTGTGTTTCCAATGTCCAGCTCGTTCATCCCAACCATGAGTCTCTAGGTAGACAGCGCACGATATGCCAAGCTCATCAACAGCTCCAACAGGAGATGGCGTGGCGCCGCGACAGCTTCCGGGCGACGCGGAAGACCCCTTTACCATCCACTCTGACGACAGCGACGACGGTGGCGGCGATGAAGACATTGACGACATCAAAGGCCTTGTTGAAAGCGAGAGACAGGGCCTTGTGCCCCAACCGTCGCTCCACAAGACAGACAACGAGCCGCAGGTCGTTCAGGAGGAGTACGTCGACGCGCATCACGACGACAGCGAACCGCCACTGACCGTGCGGCAGGCCGTCAAGACCTACCGCAAGGCCATCTTTTGGTGTCTCGTGACGTCGGCCTGTGTCATCATGGAAGGATACGACATGATCCTGTAAGTGTTGGCCATGCACGGCAGCCTCCCCCTGAAACCAAGTACTGACCAACAGGATCGGCAACTTCTTTGCCTACCCTACCTTTGCGAAAAAGTATGGCCAGTTTGTCGACAGCCACGGCCAGCACCAGCTATCACCCGCCTGGCAGGCCATACTCAGCAACAGCTCGCCCGCCGGATGCTTCATCGGCACCTGGCTCAACGGCTTGCTCGTCCCCAGGCACGGCCAGAAAAGAGTCCTCCTCGGCGCCCTTGCATCCCTGACGGCGACTATTTTTCTTACATTCTTTGCCCCCAATATTGTCGTGCTTGCCGTCGGCGAGTTTTTGTGCGGTCTTCCATGGGGCGTTTTTGCGTCCTCGGCCCCCGCCTACGCGTCAGAGCTGCTGCCCACCGCGCTGCGCGTCTACCTCACGTCGTGGACAAACATGTGCTTCATTGTCGGCCAGCTCATCGCGGCGGGCGTGCTCGCCGGCCTCGTGCACCGCGAGGACGACTGGGCCTTCCGCATTCCCTTTGCGCTGCAGTGGGTGTGGCCCGTGCTCATCTTCCCCGTGCTGTGGTTCGCGCCCGAGTCGCCGTGGCACCTGGTGCGGACGGGGCGCGCCAGCGACGCGCGCGCATCGCTCCGGCGCCTGCAGACAGGGGGGAGCGTCGACTCGACGCTGCGCATGATTGTGCGCACCAACGAGCAGGAGATGCGCAGCGCCGGCACAGCGGTGGCCACGCGCTACTGGGACTGTTTCCGAGGAATCGAGCGGCGGCGCACCGAGATTGCGTGTGTCGCGTTTGCCGCTCAGGTGCTCTCGGGGTCGCCCTTTGCCTACAACTCGACATACTTTTACCAGCAGATCGGGCTCGCTACACAGGCCACATACCTGCTCAACACGGGCGGCACGGTTCTGGCGCTCGCAGGCACGGTCGTCAACTGGCTGTTCCTGATGCCGCGCTATGGACGCCGGCCCATCTTTCTCTGCGGTCTTTTCGTTATGTGCACCCTCCTTATGAGTGTCGGCATTCTGTCCCTCGTGTCCCAGAGCGCGGCTGTGTCCATCATACAGGCAGCTCTCACGATTGCGTGGACCTTTGTGTTCCAGCTCTCCGTCGGGCAGCTCGGATGGGCCCTGCCGGCCGAGGTCGGCTCGACGCGCCTGCGCCAAAAAACGGTCTGCCTCGCGCGGAATGCCTACTATGCAGCATCGATTACGTCCAATGTTGTCGAGGCACAGCTTCTCAACCCTAGCGCTCTCGACTGGAAGGGTGGCGTCGGCTTCTTTTGGGGCACGTCCTGTCTGCTGGTGCTGGTCTGGGGTTTCTTCCGACTGCCAGAAACAAAAGACCGCTCTTTCGAGGAGCTAGACTGGCTCTTCACGAAACATGTGCCGTCGTGCAAGTTTAGTACTACGAAGGTGCCGCGAAACAACAAGGGCGTCGACTTTGACGGGCTGTCTCTGCAAAACGAAAGTGCATATCATCGCATCGAGGACACGGAGATGGAGAGACTGATCGCCAGTCACTAACTGAATATGGAAAGATGTTGTAATATGTAATTATAGTTGCTAGCCGATTTATAAATCTGCAATGCGTACAATTACTTTGCCTCTTGTTCTAAGCGTCTTGAGCTTTGTATATGCTTTAGGGGCATCTTCAAACGAGTAGACCTCGTCGATCGGCACATTGAGCTTGCCCTGCGCCATTAGATCGACAATCGTCGGGAACATCTCTGGTATTGCCTTACCGACTGCGGTCGGCGCTTTGCGCAAGCCACCGCCCAAAAATGCCGGCCGCAACGAGATGTGTGCCACAGTCAGCAGCGACGTGAAGCTAATGCGCACAAAATTGGCGTATGGCGCAAGAAAGTCGTCGCCCGCCTTGTAGAGGGCGAACGGCATGCCCACCGTGTCTGCTGCCAGGTCAAACGGCTTACCAAAGGACGCAGTCGCTCTCTTGGTCAAGGCTGCGGCCACGTCTTCCGTCGTATAGTCAATCAGATCGTCAGCACCGAGACCGCGCACTAGATCAAAGTTGCGGGCCGAACAGGTCGCCGTGATGTGGCACCCCAGCGACTTGGCCAGCGGGATGATGAAGCTCCCCAGACCACCACTGCTACCATTGATAAATATACGGGGTTGCCTGATTGGGGCATCGAGGCCCGCAGCGGTGCCGTCCTTGAGCGATCTGATATAGGGCACCAGAGTCCAGGCTGTCATGCCGCAGATACCGATTGAGGCAGCCTGGTCGACAGACACACCCTCGGGTATAGACACAATCTCGTTTCCGGGTGCCACTGTGTATTCAGTGAGGGTGCCATGCGGCGACAGGTTTGCGACCTTTCCAGCAACGAGATCGCCGACGGCAAAGTTGGGGGACGTAGACTTCACAACGCGGCCGCACAAGTCGGCACCGGGGATGGCAGGGCGCTGCGGGTGGTAGCGGCCAAAGAGGGGGACCTCGGGGACCTTGTAGTCGGCAGGATTTACAGAGGCTACGAGGATGCGCACGAGAACGGCACCGGTGCCGTTGTTGGCCTCTGCTGGCGGCAATGTCGTGAACGTATCAGGAACGGTGTAGTCGTCGACGAGTTCCATGGCATCCTCAAGGGTCGTCTTGACGGTATTGAAGACCCAGGCGCGCATGGTCGTCGGCATGGTTGATGCTGCTGTACCGGACATGTTGGCAAGGCAAAGGCAGTGGTTGGCTGAGTTTTGAGCTGAGCCTGGCCTTATGCAGTTGTTTTCCGATGGATGTCCTGGCATACTTATTTATCGGCATTATAGTTTAGGTATATGAGCTTAGATATTACAAGTTAGGGCATGTAGAGTGAGCATGTCTCAGTTTAGTGACTGGAGTTTAGCGGACTTTACTGGATATGTAAGCATGATGTTGCGCCGGTGTGAACAAGCTTTCAGCTGAAATACGAAAGTCCCGACTTATCCCTTTGTACTTGGCTCGACCTTCACCAAGGGGTATACACCTGTGTCGGAGCTAAGCTGCGGAGATGTTACTTTCCTATTTGAATAGCATAACGCCTGAATACCTCACTACTTGAAATACAATGACAAGCAGCGTCTGGATCTGATCTTTGGGACCTAACAAGCATCAACATTAAGTGTATTATCAACAAGCTACTTATATAAACTTCTTCACCTTGTTGAATATGCCCAGCACCTCGGGCGGCATCTTCTCGCGCAGCCGCTTTCCCGTCCATTGCTTGTCGCCTCCCGTAATATTGCCTCCAGTAGGAGTATGGCTGCCGCTGGGAGCAGAACCAGAACTTCCCGGGTTATAGCTGCCGCCGCCGCCGCCTACGACACCCATGCCACAGCACAGCGTCGCCGCATGCTGCGCAAAGCACACTGGATCCATCGGCAGCACGCGCGCTTTCCGGTTCGCCCAGCCCTCGTTCTCGTTTGCTGTGGCGTGATAGACGCACATCAGACGGTGGTCGTTGGGCCATGGGCTGGGCACAAAACTGGCGTGGCCGGGGCCAAACGGTCCGCCATAGGCCCGATCGCTCACGAGAAGCGGTGTCTGCCGCTTGACCCAGTGCTCGCGCTGCAACGGGTCGGGCCCGACGAGGGCCAGCAGGCCCAGCTTGTACTCGCTTGTCCAGCTGCCGTGCGCTGAGTAGACGATGCCGCGGAAACCGCCATTGGGACCATACGTCTCAACCCACTGCGGGCCTTCGTTGACACCGCGCCGGCCACCCTCGGGCCGCTCCCAGGACAGCTCGGCTCGGCTCACACATACAGCCTCGGTGCCGGGCATGACGGCCTCCGGGCTTTGCAATTGCATAACAAACAGGTCCTGCTGCGTGTCGGATGAGTCGCCAGGCGGCCAGCCGGACCAGCAGATGTAGAGCTTTGCACGGTCATGCGGGTCGGGGCAGAACACGGTCGCATCAATGGCCCACTGGTCGGGCATTCCCGGGATAGGGCCAAGCAGTTCCCAGCCGGCAGCGTCCATGGGGTCCGATCGAGACGACCGCAGCACGATGGTGCGGTGGCCTGGGTTACCAACACCCGGCGGTGCTGCACATGTATAGACATACCACTTTCCAGCCAGGTAGTGTAACTCAGGCGCCCAGATGTCGGCGGACCATGGCGAGCCCTCTGCCGGCTGCCAGATGACGGTCTTCCGGGCCTGCCTGAAGTTGCCAAAGGTGTGAGAGTGCCAGATCTCGACGCGGTTGCCGAGCGTAAAGGTAAAATAGTAGCCGCCGCCGTGCTGGGGTGATGCCACCACCCAGGGATCAGGCGTGTCCTCGTCGCAGATCGGGTGAGACGACATGGTTAAAGCAAAGGGATGTTTATGAAACGTGGACAGTGTATCGTGAACAAAGTTGAAGATGTTGAACACCCCACCTCTTGGCTATATAAGTTGTGTGGAGACTGTGTGGTTAGTCATACGCGCTAGTGTGTCACATAAACTAGGACGTCGTCACTAACTGCACTATACAAGTCACAAGTACGAGGACTCATCTAATCGTAGTGTTTCGCGGCCACGCAGCCATGATACCAGAGCCATAACTTGCTATATATCTTAAAGGGAACAAGGCGCCGTTCGTTTCATAGTAATGCAAATCCGTTGGCCTTGTTTGGTCATGAAAAGATGCAAGCTAAATTCAATCCGCCAAGTTCGTCTGCATCGAGATAATCCATAATGCACGCGCCTCATCAGGCATATTGCGCAAGACTATAACAGGGCTAGGTCTAGTGGTGATCGAATAGCCCACGAGGGGCGCCAGTTTCAAAACTACGCACAAGCTCGCGGCAGCATGAGTTCAGGGCTAACAACCCATCTTAATCGTTACTAATACTTGCGGCACAGAAAAGGAAAAAGTATCAAGCAAGGCCAATATATTTACTGAAATAGAACTGTAATAGTACCGAGCGCTCTTGGAACGGCTAGGCATCGAGGGTGTTTTCATTACGTCTTGGAAACTGGTTATTCCACTTCATGGACACTGCTCCACGATCTGTTGGGTACGTTTGCTAGTTTATCGCAATCCTCCGGCAGTAACCGTGTTAGCCGCAAGCTCCACCGGCGGCAGTCAGTGTAAGTCATCAACGACATCGCACGAATATATTTATATTGCCAAGGGTTTGTGTTGTTGCAGGTTTGTTTTTGCATTATTATACTAGAAAACTAGAGAATGATATCACAGTGTACATGAATGACAGTACAAGCTAATAGAACAACGACACCAACCCCGAATATCCGACGGCGGCGGACAAACACCAGACCTCTACCCCGTTAAATGTGGTGGATCCAGGCAGTCAGCTTGTTGCCAACCTTGTTGCTGGGCGCCAACTCGTGCTCGGCATAGAAACGGCGGCCCTCGTCCAGGTTGACGGTGGCGGTATCAATCCAGCGGCGGCCGCGGAAGAAGCCAATCTTGGCGACGGCGTAGATGACAATCATGGCGACAACGGAGACGTAGACGGAGAAGAAGTTCTTGGCGGTGGTGGCATCGTGCAGGGGCCAGATAGCGAGGTAGAACTCGGCAATGATGAGGATGATGCACCAGGCGAGGCCCCAGTAGGCAGCCCAGGGCCAGGTCCAGGTCTTCCAGGGCAGCTCGTTGACGTCGCGGCCCTGGAGCTTCCAGGCGTGGCGCATGCGGATGTGGGACAGGCAGATCATGCCCCAGCCGAAGAGCGTAAACAGCGACGTAAGGTTGGAAAACCAACCAAAGACCTCGGCACCGGTGTGGTCAACGTTGATGTAGGCCAGCGCACCACCGATGAGCAGGGTGGGCACGAGACCGTACCAGGGACGACCCCAGCTGTCAGCCTTGGTCATGACCTAGAAAGTTAGCATGAGCTTCTGCGAAGGGGTTTTGTGAGAATGAGGAGACGGAAAGAAGGACTTACTCTGGGGGCCATGCCGATCTGGGCGAGACCGACGAGGGTACGCGAGCCACCGTAGCCAGAAATACTGCCAGTGGAGATGACGGAGATGAAAATGATGGCGTTCATGATGTGTGCGAGCGCCGGCAGGCCAGCGTTGCGGTAGGCAATGACAAAGGGCGACGCGTTGGTGCCTGAGCCACCAAACAGGTTTGGGTCGCTGGGCGACACGGTGATTGTGACCATGAGCGAGCCCAGGATGTAGAAGAGTGCAAGACGGAGCCAGATGGAGCTGACAGCCTTGGGCACGGACTTGCGCGGGTTGGCCGTCTCGGCAGCGACGAGACCGGCGTTCTCAGAACCAGACATGGCGAAAATGCAGGTGGGCATGACGGAGAGGAAGCCCTTGAAGCCATTTGTGAAGCCGTTCGTCTCGTTCCAGTAGCGGAAGCCGATGGCGCCGTGACCGGGCGCACCGCCGGCGGAGATGACAATGAAGGAGATGATGACAACAAAGATCCAGCCGAACTTGATGCTGGACGCGATGACCTCGATCTCGCCAAACCATGACACGGCACCGATATTGATGAGAATAATGACGACCCAGAAAATAGTAATCCAGGCGGCCGTTGGCACCTTATCAGTCCAAAAGCCGAGCACGGTCACGACACCTTGAAGTTCGTTTGCGATTGTGATCCAGTACGAGAACCAGTAGCACCAGCCGAGGGTGAAGCCAGCAGCAGGGTCGACGAAGCGGTTGGTCCATTGAACGAAAGCAGAAGGGAGGGGGTACATGACGGCCATTTCACCAATCGAGTGGGACACGGACCAAATCATAGAGCCGGAAAGCAGATCTGGGATGTTAGATGCCTGTAGAGAATAGAGAGTAGAGCGTTTTTCAGTTGAAAATACGTACAACCGATGAAGATAGCAGCAGGGCCACCTTGGCGCAGACTGGTGCCGCTGCCGAGCCACAAGCCCATACCGATGGACGAACCGAGCGCAATCATGGTAATGTGGCGACTGCTGAGACGACGCTGAAGCTCACTGTCGGCACCGTAATCGCCGGGGACGATGTCGCCAACGACCTCGCCAGGAGCGGGATCGCTGCCGGGCGGCGTCACGCGCTTCTCAATGTCGGACATGATGAAGCCGTATAGGGTGATCTAAGGTCGAAAGGTCAAGGGGCAAGAGTCGATGTCGAGATGATGATGTTGACGGCAAAGTGGAAGAAGGACACCACGATGGATAATAGTCAGAGATCCAGGGTCAGAAGCGAGAGACAAGAAGCAAGAAGATCCAAATCAAAGCCTCATCAGGGGATGGCAGGGCGGTCTTAGTTATATGCGCGTCTGGTCAGCAGCGCCGGTATTCAGCTGCGAAGGAGTACAGCATCCTGATAGGCATAGGAACGAGTATCTATCTAAATACGCCTGATAAATGATAGATTAAATGAGCAGCTAAATAAATAAATATAAATAGATAAATAGATAAAACGTCTCGAACAGTCCAACAGTGCGAGTAGGCGAAAGATACATGGGTAGATAAATTAATATAAAGGAGCAAGATAAAAGAAAGAAGAATAAGAACGCCCCGAAGGAGAGGAAACAAAAAACAAAACCAATAAAACGAGAGACATGGGAAATGAGCCCCCAGAACCAGTGAGGCAGACTCCCTAGCTGTCTCATTTCTTTGCTTATTCCCCCCAAAGGCAGCTGTCTCGCCGTAGCTCACGCTCTAAGCCCATTCTTCTTTGAGCTGTGTCGCTGTGATAACGAAACAGGCTTCGGGGACGAGGGATGCCTTGGCGGCCACCCTATTTGTCTATCTGGCGTAGATGCAACGGATTCTCACCACACCTTCCCCATTGCGTAAACGTGCCCAGCATCAGACGAGTACGTACGAGTATCTTACTCCGTACATTTAGGTTGATTGATAGTACGCAAGTTACATTGCTCTTCCAGTTCAGTAGTAGTGTCCAAAAAGTACGCAGCTGCCGATAGCTCCGCCAGGGGGGTGGTGTATTATGCCTATTAGTTCAGTCGAACGAGTGTGCTGATAAGGGAATCGCGTCCCATAGGACAGACGAGTGTCAACCTGGGGGTCCTGGCGGTTGGCGCAGGCGATGGCTAGGGTGTCGACGCGATAGTGTGATCTACGGGCGAATAGACAAACTAAGATAAGATACGTATCTAACACTTTTAGAGGCTGTAGTGATCCAACAGGCATAGGCGGAACAGCGTGCATCGTCTTCCTTTGCGGTGCCACATCCACTGGAGACAGCAAGTAGATGAAGGGTGGCGGTGGTCTGAACTACGGAGTACGAGTACAGAAACGCACATACCCTATCTATCCTATTTGGATGCAAATGTATCTTACCGTTTTAAATATACATTGTCGAGATATGAAGCATGCGCATGATATCAGATTTGTGTTGTTCCATTTAGCTAGTGATAATATCCACTGGCAGAGACGGGGAAAAGAGGATCGTTCCCGACATAGTTCCACGCCCCGCTGCTCTCCCGCTACCCAGGAAGTATCTGTTCGTGTTGTCCCACGGTGTCGTACGTATTATGCCTGTAGCGTCTTGTTAGACCGCAATTACGGAGTAAAGACGACAGAGGGACGAGATAAAGAAGATAGAGAAGAAGCTAGAGAAGAGAAAAAGAAAGGAAAGATATCTGCTAAAATATTGTTGTCGGTCACCAAAGATGGAGAAGCGGCACGCGCTACAGAACCAGACGATACAAGGGAGAAAGGAGTAAGATTAGGCACAATCGAGTCGTGGTTTCAACATTCAACCATATGAGTTCAAACTTCCATTAGGCACAATGGACGTCGAGGCGCAGGGTCGCGTGCTGTAGTACTGAGAGCATGTATGTATGTATGCCGATCTGGGGAGAGCATCAAGGGGGCAAAGGACGGGCTGAGATGGTGAGTGAGGGTGAGACGAGTGCGAGTGAATAGAAAACGACCGGAGTCTCTGGCCTGGACATTTTCCACATCGGCAATGCTAGACACAACCTAGGACGCCTTGCTGCGCATCATCGAGGTCGGTGACGGTTTGGGTCATTCCATTGTCAGGCAAAGCTTCTAGAAGAAGTCTAAGCATCCTAAGCATCCCAAGCATTTGCTTCTACGCCCACGCCTTGGATGGTGCATCGATCCGGTTGACTAGGTTGATCAGGCTTGGTTGATCAGGTTGTTCAGCTGTTTAGGTTGACAGCGGGTGTCAATGATGCACAATGCAGGCGGGCGAAAGGCTACAGAGTGATACGGACAGCGCAGACGACACAGACGAGGGGGTGGCGGGGGCTGAGTCCGTCCGCATCACGAGCCCTGTTTCTTGTTTGACCCGTCGGTGAACGTTTCCATCCGCCAGTCCCGTTCTTTGTGCTAGGTCGATCCACCGATATGCTTATTTTATTGTGTTGTCAATGGCAGATAGGATAATAGAATGAAAGGATGGCAGACTGGCAGATTGGCAAAAAGACTTATTCGTTTCTTCCATCGGCCATCGAGTTGTCGTTGGTTGCCACTCGATATTGGTTAAATCTGTCGGATTCGATCAATCAACGCAAAGCCGTCGAACTAACAAAAGGAAATCAAACCAAATCAAATCAAATCAAATCACGTCAAAGCACATCGCATACTTAGAGTAGTCTTATCGGCTTGTTTGCTGTACGCCCAACAGCCAATATAGTCATGTGAGGATCATACAACCTGACTTGTTGACTCGAGACCTATGCTTGGCGAGAGCTCTCAAGCTCTTACTCTTTTCCAGTAATACTCCAGTTTGGATGGATGGTGTTGGAAGCAGCCAAGCGATGAGCTGCTACCTTCTTATTTTTGCCTGCATCTTCGTCTCTCCTCATATGTGCTTATTTCTCGTCATCTCTCCCTCTCCTCTGTGCTCATCTCTCCTCATCCCTCCCACTCATTTCTCCTCAGTTCACAGGATTCTGCCAAGTGACTAGCTCTCGCACGGTGCGAATAGCAGGGGCACAAGAGATAGCAAGCCGGCTATAGTGGCCGATTTGGCCATCACATGAGAATACCAAGGTGCCAAGATGTCTTGGTCGCGTCGACAGACGGACAAGATACTACGATGAGATGCGGATACGCAGCCAATCTTGTTCTCTCTATCAACGTTCGGGCTTGGTGCTTGCAAGTCTTAATTCCGTTCAAGCTTCTAGTACTCAGACTACTCTGCACAGAGTAGAGTATCCAACACAACACCTACGGCTAAGCATGCGCTATTGTCTGGGCATCACGGCTATTCCGGTGGTGTTGTGACAAGTGATGGTTCGCCACGCATACTCCATTATCAGAAGATGGGACGGTGCGTAATCATAATGATAGCATGACCGATATTTAGAATACGGAACAACATAGATCGAGGCATCATGGTGTTCTTCGATTTTTTTTTTATCATTCTAGCGTTTTTGTCATGTTTAACTTTTTTTTGTTTTATGTAACCAATTAATGTTTGTGATTGTTGCTTTATTCCGAGTTTTATTTATTTTAAATGTAAGTTTCCTGGGTTTTTTTCCCCTCAAAATCATTGCATTTTTCTTCTTTTTTTTCAACGCAGAATTGCTAGCATGCAAATTACGTCAATTTCCAACGAAGATAAATACGAAGTAATCAGATGTATGAACACCGGGCATAAAACCGTCTACCAGATAGAGGATCAACAAACTTAGCAAATCGACAAGAAAACCGACCAGATAATTGACAAACTGCAAAGTATCGGGCCAGCGAGCTCCTTGTCATGAACTACAGAGTACTTTTCAGACCGTCGGACTGCACGGTATCAATACTCCGTAGCTCGACGGCATTAACACGCGTATCAGCAATGATTGAATGTGAAGGTACCGGAGAGCCTGGCAAACCTTCTCGAACAAATGGAACAATGCGACATCGATCCCACGTCAATAAATCCTTCATGATAAGAGCGGAGTGTGTTGACAAAGCAAGATAAGGATGCTGACCGAGTCCACGGGCCAAGTCTACTCTGGGCTCCAACGTTGGTCCGTATTACGTCGAGCGAGGAATAGATACAGAATGGATGCAGAATAGACGACTACAACGCAGATGATTACAACGCAGACGACTACGACGCAAGACACTAGCCGATACAGCCAACAAGTGCATTGTCACCCTGCATGTATGGAGACTCGCATCAGTTGATAACATCCTGCCATGGGGGTACGCAGGGTTCGTAGGCTGGTAGGCTGGTAGGCTGGTACCATGGACTGGGAATTTAAACGCGCGACGCCAGACGCCAGGCACCAGACTGTGGCTGCAGCACCTTCTACGCGAGCCACCCGCCCGTTCGTTTTGATTGATAAATCAGTTTTCTACGTTTACTTACTCCGTGTTCTTTCAGCACCTACGCAACGGATCGACAACAACCCTTACGGAGTCGCCGATCAGCAGAAAGGCGAGACGATCCTCGCAACCGTCGAGTGTCTGTCTGTCGCAAAGTAGCATTGCGCGTTGAGGTGTTGCAAGACGGCTGTTGGCTGTCGACAGTTTGCTAAGCCCCAAGCGAGTCAAGCTTTTCTTTGTCTTGTCAAGTCTTGTCAAGTCTGATCGAGTCTTGTCGAGACTTGTCTAGTCTCTTGTCTTCTCCTACCAAGTCTTGTCTTTGCTTGTTTACTCAAGCTTTAAGCCACTCCGAAGCACTATATCTTGGCTCTGGGCGACGCCATAATCAACAGTCCGAGCATATTCTCTTCTTTTTTATTCTTTTCTTTTTCGTCTTCTTCTTTCGTTTTCTCTTCATTCTTATCACCAGTGCACATCGAAGCTCTCAGCCATCACCACCACCCGCCCTCAACCTCAGTCCTCAACCCAGCTCAAGACCAGTTAGACGACCCCAGATGCGCCACCGAAACCCACCAAAAGTCACCTTACCCTCGCTGGGGCCCGCCATTGCCAACGACAAGCTTGTGATTGAGCTACGGTCGCGCTGCTCGTACTGTTGCTCTAGCCTACGTGAGCACGGTACTATTTCAGTCCATTCCCTGAAAGACACCCTCTATGGCCTATCTAGCCCGAAAACGCAGTAGCGCAGTAGCAGTGCATCACTTTCAGTCACCTGACAGTCTTGTAGAATCTCCTTTCACATTTGTCCACTACCATCTGTGTAATTGTCCACACAATGCCCACTACCTAGACCCGCCTCCCATCTCTTGAAATCCTTGTTTTCACCTTGTCCCTCGGCCCAGCGCTCATGGCCTTTGTGCGCCGCAGCTCGTGCGACTCGTGCTGGCCTCGTGCTAGCTGGTCTCAAACTTACTCATCTCCAGATTTTGTACTCGTAGCCTCCTTTGCTTTTCACTTCCCCGGATTTTCCACAATTTTCCGTCCTCGCTTCTCACCGTCTCTCGCCCGTGATGTCTTGACAGTAGCAGTAGACAAGAACCCAACAACACCTGCACTCCAACCCGGCATGCTGTTACAGTAGACAGACGTGCTGTACCTTTTCCGCCGCCCGCTGTTTAGCTCACACCCTCCCCCAGCTTCAGCCGCGACCCCTCCCCCTCGTCACCGGCCGCGCGACGTCCAGCACCCGGATCCGCATGCAACCCACCTGACGCACCGGCTATACATACTTGCACATCGTAAGATACGCGCTGCATCCACCAATGGCGTTCGCCGAGAATGAGAAGGCGACGGGTGTCGGCGCCGTGCCGGGTGCTACGGACGGCCCCGCCGACGACAGCGCATCGTCGATCGACATTAGCGACCACAAGAGCCTGCACCGGCAGCTCACGAACCGCCAGATCCAGCTGTTTGCCATTGGCGGCTCCATTGGCACGTCGGTGTTTGTCGTCATGGGCACGGGCCTCGCCAGTGGCGGCCCGCTGGCCCTGCTGTTGGCCTATGCGTTCTACTCGTTCATCGTCGGCCTCGTGACCAACTGCGAGGCCGAGATGGCTGTCTTCATGCCCGTGAACGCGGCGTTCATCCGCCACGCAGGCAAATGGATCGACCCGGCGTGGGGATTTATGGTCGGGTGGAATTACTTTTTTTACATTGGCGTGTGCATTCCGCTGGAGATCACGGCCGTGTCACTGATTTTGCAGTACTGGACCGACAAGATCCCGACCGCCGCCGTCATCGTGATCTGCATCATCTTCTACATGTACGTTTGGCACCCCTCCACTGACTCGCTTTCCAACTAACAACTACCACCAGATCGATCAACGTTTTTGCTGTCGATGTGTATGGCGAGACCGAGTTCTGGCTGGCCTCGGGCAAGGTCATTTTGCTGCTGATTGTGTTCTGCTTCACCTTCATCACCATGGTTGGCGGCAACCCGCAGCGCGACGCGTACGGATTTAGGAACTGGACGAAGCCGGGCGTGTTTGTGCCGTACATCGACACCGGCTCGTTGGGCAAGTTTGAGGGCTTCCTGTCCTGTCTGTTCCAGGCATCGTATGTCGTTGCCGGTCCCGACTACCTGTCGATTGTCGCCGGCGAGGTCAAGCACCCGCGTCGCGCGCTCAAGGCAGCCTTCAAGACCATGTACCTGCGCTTCGGCGTCATCTTTATTGGCTCGGCCCTTGCCATTGGAATTGTTGTCGCGGCCAACGACCCGGCGCTCGTAGACGTCGTGAGCGGCAACACGTCGACGAGCACGGCGGCAGCATCGCCGTATGTCATTGCGATGAACAACATGGGCATCTCGGTGCTGCCGTCGTTTTGCAACGCGCTGCTGCTCACGAGCATCTTTTCGGCCGGCAACAGCTACACCTACGCTACGACACGCTCGCTCTACGGCCTCGCCGTCGACGGCTACGCGCCGCGCTTCCTGACGCGCTGCACGGCCAAGGGCATCCCTGTCTACTGCCTTGCCGTCGCGATGCTGTTCAGCGCGCTTGCATTCCTGCAGCTCGGCAACGGGTCCAACACGGTGCTGCACTGGATTATTAATGTCGCGACGGCGGGCGGCCTGATTGACTACATCACGATCACGCTGACGTATCTCTGTTTCCGGCGCGCGCTGCAGGTGCAGGGCATCGACCGCGCCACGCTGCCTTACAAGGGCTGGTTCCAGCCGTACCAGACGTACTTTGCAATGGGCGTGATGTTTGTGATTCTGTTCACGTACGGCTACACGGCCTTTTACCCGTGGTCGGTGGGCAACTTTTTCATCTACTACTCGATGCTGCTGGTGGCGCCGTGCACGTTTACGTTCTGGAAGGTGTACAAGAAGACCAAGTTTGTGCAGCCGCACGAGGCGGACCTTGTGTGGGACCGGCCGATCATCGATGCGTACGAGAGCACGCTCGAGCCCGAGGCAGGGTTCTGGACGGAAGTCGGGCACATCTTTCTGATTGGCCGCACGAAGCAGCAGTCTGTCGCGTAAAGAAAGGACGCCAAGACTGGCTGCAATGGAATAAGATGAGCATAAACGAGCAGATAAACAAAAGCACAGAAAGAGACAAAAGAAGTAGAAATGAAATAGAAGAGAAGCAGAGAAGAAGTAGGAGAAAAAGAGAAAGACGAGAATGGAGAACTCAAAGATAGCAAGAGGCCGAAAGAAGAAAAGTGAGACGACAAGCAGAAGAGGACGCAAGGAGTAGATAACAGATACGACGACATGACCTGACGCGTGGATAGACATCAAGAATGGGGGTTGATGGATTCAGAGACAACAACAGCCGACTGATGACCAGTCGCAACAACAGCAGCCGCATGCGGCGTAGGCATAGCGAGCGTTATGGAGTTCGATAGACTTTGATACCCTTCCTTTAGTATTTACAACCCAAATGCACGATATTCCTATTGCGATCCGACGAGAGTCAAGCCGTGAAGAGAGAAGAGAGAGGCCAAAGAGAGGCCAGAGAGCGAAGGAGACTGCGGCAAGTTACGCCGAAATGCTACAGTGACAGCCTAATAAGCAGACTAGCTAAGAGAGCGATAAAGCCTACAGACAAAGATAAAGCCTTGGTAGGCCGAGGAATAAAGGAGAATAGGGACATGGCCGAATGGATACTGACTATACGAGCCCCACGGACCGTCTACTACCCGCTAGAGGGTGGCATTCTTCGACACAGCGAAGCACAGTACGTAGGGACGCTCCCAGTCTCGTACAGTGTTGTCCCAAGCAGGGTTTAGTTCGCGTCCATGCATGTAAGATAGTGTGTGTGTTGCAGTGTGTAGTTGCAGTGAGGGCTGCCTCGTTTGGGCCCTGCGCTGTTGTGCCTGCTAGGCTGTTGGGTGGCAGGAAGACTGACAGCCCGCTCCGCTCCGTGCATGCATATTTACAACTCCGAAGATATCTTACAAGGCAGCCCCTGCACCGTATGCGCCGTATATGCGCTCCGCCGACGTTATTCGTCAAGCACGAGGGCTCGAGGACCAAAGTCAGGGAACGGGCTAACCGAGGAGAAAACTCTGCATCTTCGGCGTTGATCTCTCATGTGCCCAGGCTTGGACGTCGAATAGCCGGGCTTGGCTGTGCACTCTATGCTTACGGAGTAGAGGAGGCCGTCGACAGTTGTAGATGTCATGTAGATTATCATGTGCTGGTCAGCCTGTCAGCCTGTCAGCCCGTTCAGCGCAGTTAGCCTTCTGCTGTTAGCTGCCAGGCGAACAGCACGTTCCGATATACTCGTATTTTTGATCGCCACAGAGGCAACAATGAAGACGAAAGACAAATGAGTAAATATATCTTACATACTCGAAGACACAGGACGTGCATGAAAGAGAAAGACATACCGAGTACATACGACGTGAGAGACATTCGACATGACAGGCGAACAAGCACAGAGGTCAGACAGAGAGACCAAACAGAGACACAACAAAGAAGCTAACGAAGCTAATCAAAAGACGACGTTCAACAGCTGCTGCTATTGGTTAGCTTGCGCACTAAGGCAAGCACCAGTGTAAATAACAGAGGAAATAAGCAGAGAACAACACTGAGCCTGGCTACTGGCTGCTGGAAAACTCTGCGGCGATCAAGGCTCTCGCTGCTGTGCCGCTAGTGATTCGGCCCATCACTCCACAGCCGACGGAGCACTGAGCCTCCTCCGCCTTCGAGCGATGCGCTATCCTGTCCTCTCCTCTCCTCTAACCTCTCATCTCTGTCCTCATCCTAACCCCCTCACTCTACCTCGGGGCCGCCCCCATTGTAACGCCTCCGCCATGCCGTCATCATCCCACACTTTGCCCCGTTACACGTCGCTGTATCTCTCGGCGTCCACCGTCCACCGTCCCCCGTGTCCAGTGTCCAGTCACGCCAGTGTCCAGTGTCTGCGGAGTAGTGTACAGTGGATGCCGAGTCTCCAGTGAGTGTCTAGCTTAGTGAGTGTTTATCGTCCAGTGAGTGCCCAGTGAGTGTCGTTCATAATCCACTCCAGCTCATGGAGAGCAGGCACATGGCACAGCGAACGCACAGGTACAAACCACCGGGTATCTCTACCCCCTTTTTGCGGAATGCCCACTCCAGAGTCCCCCACGCCGACTATATTGCTTGTACCGCTACTTGCGTGTGTCCCCCACCCACTAAAGTGATCCTTGTACGGTCCGCTGTCCCATTCCTTGTTTTATGGATACCGTCAACAGTGAACAGAGCTGTGTCTGCTAATACTCGTACTCAGTCCTCAGTCCTCAGTATGTATTCGACTCCGTACACACGGCCCCGCCTCACGCCGTATCTTGTTCCTTGATTTATCGCGAGCCTGTGTCTTGGCGTTGGTGAGGAGAGCAGGCGACGAGATAGGAACGTGAGCCCTGAACAAGAAAGAGTTGCCGAGAGACTGCTGAGAAAGGCAAAGTACCGACCGTCCTTGAGCGTGTGCAGCGTGACTTGTGGTCTTTGTGTACTTGAGAAGTGGCAAGGATCCTCGGTTTCTTGTTGTATTTTAGTATTGTATTTTCGGTTTGGAGTATCTTAATTTCTCTGGTTCTCTACTCTGTAAGTTCTTGAGTCCCTGTTACTGTTTCTTTTTCTGTTTCTCCTGGACGGCGTTTACACAAAGTCCTTAATAAATCAAGCTCTACTCTGCTTCCCTGCTGATAAGAATGCCATCTTATCTTGCTTGATCTCTCATCCTTTCCCTTTTCTCTCTTCCTTCTTTATCTTCTTTTTCGTCTTCGTTTCTTCTTCTTCCTTCATTCTCTAGTCCTTCCTCACCTCACTCCTCCCCTACCTCATCTCCTTTACCTATCGATAACGAGTGATCAACACGCATTGTCGCATTGCATACACCCATCATGTCGCACAACCAGTCCCCTCCCGTCTACGACGGCGTCGAGGGCGTCGGCGGTGTCGTCACAAATGCTTCCAATGTCTCGGAGCCCAAGTTCAACGGCTCCTCGGAGAAGGAAGACGTCACCGGCCGCCGCTCCGGCTCCTACAGCGGCTCCGGCGAGAACCTCGTCAACGACACCGGCGACCAGCTGCACCGTCGTCTGCGCAACCGTCAAATCCAGCTGATTGCCATTGGCGGCTCTATCGGCACTGCGCTCTTCCTGAGCATCGGCTCCGGTCTGGTGCGCGGCGGCCCCGGCAGCCTGTTCATCGCATACACGCTCTACTCGCTCGTGCTCGGTCTCGTCAACAACTGCATTGCTGAAATGACAATCTACATGCCTGTTAGCGGTGGCTTCATCCGTCTCGCTGGCAAGTGGGTGGATGATGCATTTGGCTTTATGGCCGGTTGGAACTTTTTTCTCTACGAGGCTCTGCTTATTCCCTTTGAGATTTCCGCGTTGTCGGTTGTCCTGACGTACTGGCGCGACGACATCCCGGCTGGCGCAATCTGCGGTGCCGTTATTGCTTCGTACATGTGAGTATTTATCTGTTTCTGTTGTTTTGGTTTATTTTCTTTTCCCCCCTCGGCAATATCTTGATTTAATCTCCTCGCCGTTTCTTCTCGTCTCTTTTCTCGTCTCTTTTCTCGTCTCTTCGTCTTCGACTTTTCGCCTCTTCGCCTCAACACCCTGCTCTTCATCGACAACCACCTTCTGTCATCAGCTCGCGCAACGCATAGGTTTGTGTCACAAGGTAAGTATGCATCGGGCGACGACGAACCAGCCCATCTTGGACAGGCACCAAGCGCCGTCTGGTTAGGTGTGGCTGTTAGTAGCTCGTCCGATACGCTACGCATAGCGCAACGCCACACGATTATAATTGTCCGAGACGACAACTACAATCGCTGGCCTACGCAAAAGCAAAAGCAAAGCAAAGCGCTATGATCAGATAAAGAAGATAAGAAGAAACAGATAAAGGATAAAGATTGCATATACCGATATATTCCCCCGCGCCGTTTATCTATGCATGGTGCTCGTGCCGTTGACTCCGTCGACTGCTTTGTTTGCTTTGATTGCTTTGATTCAAAGTCTACTGGTCGCTCGTCCATCTGTAATGTCTTGCTAATCATTGTGTGCCCCTGTGGCTTTGTTTCGTCCCTAAAGTCTTTTGAACGTTTTCGCTGTGAAAGTGTACGGCGAGGCCGAGTTCTGGCTGTCGATCGGCAAGGTTCTGCTCATTATCATGCTCTACTGCTTCACCTTTGTCACCATGGTCGGCGGTAACCCCAAGCATGACGCGTATGGCTTCCGCTACTGGAAGACCCCCGGTGCCTTTGCCGAGCACCTGTCTACCGGCGCCCTCGGTCGGTTCGAAGGCTTCCTTGCTGCCCTGTGGTCTGCCTCCTTCACCGTCGTCGGTCCCGAGTACATCTCCATGGTTGCCGCCGAAGCCAAGCACCCCCGCGTCTACATCAAGGCGGCCTTCAAGACCGTCTACTGGCGCTTCGGCAGCTTCTTCATCCTCGGCTCGCTCTGCGTCGGCATCGTCGTCGCCTACAACGACAAGACCCTGACGTCGGGTGCTGGCTCCGGCACGGCTGCGGGCTCACCCTATGTCGTCGCAATGTCCAACCTAGGCGTCAAGATCATGCCTGACATTGTCAACGCGCTGCTCTTCACCAGCATCTTCTCGGCCGGCAACACCTACTGCTACTGTGCGTCGCGTAGTCTCTACGGCCTTGCCCTCGAGGGCCGTGCTCCGCGCTTTCTGACCAAGTGCTACGGCGGCAACCCGCTGTACTGCTTTGCCATCGTGCTGTGCTTCTCGTTCCTCTCATTCCTCTCTCTCTCCGATGGCTCCGAGGTCGTGCTCAACTGGATGGTCAACCTCATCACCGCCGGCGGAATCATCAACTACATTGTCATCACGACGACGTACATCTGCTTCTACCGCGCCATCAAGGCCCAGAACTTTGACCGCTCGTCGCTGCCCTATGTCGGCTGGTTCCAGCCCTACAGCGCTTACATCGGCCTCGCATGGATGTCCTTTGTCGTCTTTTTCTACGGCTACTCCAGCTTCCGCCCGTGGGACGTCGAGAACTTCTTCATCTACTACACTATGGTCATCCTTGCACCCATCCTGTTCTTTGGCTGGAAGCTCATCCACCGCACGCGCTGGCTGCGCCCCCATGAGGTCGACCTCGTCTGGGAGACGCCCCAGATCCGCGCCTACGAGAACAGCGAGACCGAACCTGTTATCGGTATGTGGGCCGAGGTTCTCGAGATGTTTGGCCTGCGTATCGGCAAGAAGCGCAGCCAGGTTTAGAGTTTGACGACCAACATCGCGGACATCCTATTTGTTTATAAGTGTTTATATGTTTTACAGTTAGATACCACCATGGCCCTGTAGTCAGTTATTAGAGGCTAGTTCGATAACGAATATACCCATATCATTGCCATGTCTATGATATAAGAATCAGTAGAAGCAGTTTTGTTATTCGCAGCCCGCGGTCGCTCTCAGACAGTCGTCGACTATTGAGCTATGCTACGGACTGTTGAGGCGCCTCTGAGATGTACTCTTGCTTGACTATGCGAGACCCAATTATGTACTTTTCTCCTCCGTGTCTGTTTGTGGGAAAAGCGTTGAAGGGGTGTCTGTAAATTAATGCTGGAGGCACTGTATAGTAAACCGCCGTGCCCCACGCGTAGTTTTCTTGCTTATATATAAGACAAGGTCCGATGAGAACACGGTCGGACACATCGGTTGATTCGACCTCAGTCACTCGCTCTAATGTCAATTATCTTGTTTATTATATGCCTAGAATACATGCTTCAAGTTTCATGTAGGTTTGGAGCGGTATCCTGTGCAGACATGCCCGGAGGCAGTGCCAGCGTATGTGGCGACGGTGCTTGGCTCCAAAGACGCAGTGCAAAACCGAAGCACCCCATTTCGATTATTACTATACATACGACGACAGTGCCTTTGACAGCTGGTTCAACTGATCGCTGTTCAGCCCCCGGTGCTGCAGGTTGGCCAAAGCGCAGATGCCTATGGGCACCGTCGCCAGGTCCATGCAGGAGGCCGGGATGATGTCGAACTGGGCGCCTGGCGAGTCAGCATGTAGAACGTCTATAGCACTGGCAACACATCCACCGTTGCAGACCCCTACTAGATATACTGCCATGAGCTGGAATCGACGTCTTGATGACCACAGGCTGCAGGTCCTTATGGCCCATGTCGAAGATGTACTTGGGCACCACAGCGTTTTGCATCAAGCAGCACTGGCACCGAAAACAAACGACAACTGAACGCTGCACTTGAAAAAAACGTGAAGAAAACGGGAGGTCGAGGCGCATTTACCCCGCCGCATATTGGGCAACAAGGCTGAGCTTCTCCTGGTATTGGCTGTTTTTCTGCCTTGCCTAATGGGCGCCGAGACGGGCGTTTCTATACGCGCCCAACTTGCTTCTCACATTGCGTTATTTTCCCTGTTGCATACGATACACTCTAAGACGGGCTCTATCTTATGATGGCGCGGTTCTAAAAACACGAAAAAGCAAACGAGCAGACGACATCACCGAGATGCATCTTCTTCACTACGACGGCGGCCAGCTGACGCTCGCAAAGAACATCGGAGAAGACACCGTCGACTATGCGATTCTATCGCATACCTGGGGTGACGACGATGAAGAGGTCAACTTTGCCGACGTCACCCAGGCCAGCCTCGACAAAGCAAAGTCCAAAGTCGGGTTCCAGAAGGTCCAGTTTTGCCTCTATCGCGCGGCGCAAGAGGCTGGGCTCAAATACAGCTGGATCGACACTTGCTGCATCAACAAGGCCGACGCCGTCGAAGTCAATGAGTCGATCAATTCCATGTTTCGGTGGTACAAGAAAGCAAAGAAATGCTATGTGTACCTGTCGGACGTGTCGCTATCTAGCCGTGAGGATGGCCAGCCGGTCGGCGATTGGAAAAGCGCGTTCCGTCGGAGCCGGTGGTTCACGCGGGGCTGGACTCTCCAGGAGCTGTTGGCGCCACCGTGCGTCCTGTTCTATTCCCGAGAGGGTTTCTACCTGGGCGACAGGGTGTCCCTTCTACAGCTGATCCGCGAGATTGTGGCAATCCCCGTATCTGCGCTTGCGAACTTTGTCCCCGCCTCGTACAGCGCCGAGCAGCTGTTCAGCTGGACAGATTCCCGAGATACAAAGCGGGCAGAGGATATGGCCTATTGTCTCCTTGGGCTTTTCGGCGTCTCCATGCCACTGGTTTACGGAGAAGGGAGAGAGAAAGCCATTCGGCGGCTTCGCAGGGAGATCGAAGAGAGAGACCTTGGCCTAGAGGACAAGCAATGCGTCCGGGACCTGTTCCAGACAGATCCCCGCGACGACAAGACGAGAATCGAGCGCACAAAAGGCGGTCTCCTGCAGGATGCGTTTCGATGGATTCTGGAAAATAATACGTTTCGGCAATGGCACGACGACCCCCAAGCTTCTTTTCTGTGGATTCGGGGGGACCCCGGCAAGGGCAAAACCATGCTTTTGTGCGGCATCATCGACGAGCTCGAGCACGAGACTGGAGCGTTTCTATCGTATTTCTTCTGCCAGGAAACCGACGAACGGCTCAGCAACGCCACCGCCGTGCTGCGCGGACTTGTGTACATGCTCCTCCTGCAGCGACCTGGTCTGATCGCTCATGTGCGCAAGAAATACGACACCCAGGGAAAGGGGCTGTTTGAAGGCACCAATGCGTGGGAAGCAATGTCCAAGATTCTCATGGACATGCTGCAGGACAAGCAGGCTGCCAACGCTGTTCTGCTCATCGATGCCCTTGACGAATGCACCGTCGACCTACCGCAGTTGCTTCATTTGGTCAGCGGCCCGACTGGCGCCAAGTGGATTGTTACGAGCCGAAACTGGCCGAGCATCAGTAGCAGACTGGCAGGCTCAGAACAAGCCGTCCAGCTTAGCCTAGAGTTGAACCAAGAGGCCATCTCCAGCGCTGTAGATACTTACATTCGTTGCAAGGTGAAGGATCTTGCTTCCAAGCTCGGTTACAGCCAGGACAAAAGCCATTCCATCCAGCAGCACTTGACCGACAACGCGGACGGCACTTTCCTCTGGGTCGCCTTGGTATGCCAAGTCCTTGCCGATACCAGGCCGTGGAATGCACTGACCGTGGTGAGGTCTTTCCCCATGGGCCTCACGTCACTATACAAGCGGATGATTGTCAGCATTCGTGCGTCTGATGATGCCGAGATCTGTCAAAACGTCTTAGCAGTCGCATCGACGGTCTACCGGCCCGTCACGTTGAGCGAGCTGCATGTGCTGTGTGAGAGTATGGAGGGCATGGACGCAGCAGATGCAGAGGTCATTGTTCGGCTTTGCGGCTCTTTCCTGACACTCCGTGAAGGAGTCGTGTACTTTGTGCATCAGTCGGCAAAGGAGCATCTTGTCAACAACGAGGCGGGAGTGGTTTTCCCGTCTGGAATCGCTGGCCAGCACGCCGCCATTGCTTCACGCTCTCTTGCGGCTTTGCATGCACTGCGGCGAGATATATACGATCTCGACGATGTAGGCGAAATCACGGACATCACCCCGCCCGCATGCGACCCGTTGGCACCCATCCGTTATGCTTGTGTTTTCTGGGTGGACCACCTCCAGGAGGCGGGCAGCACGGCGGCCGAGGTTGCGCTGGAGGACGGCGGTGCTGTGCACAACTTTCTCCGGCAAAAGTATCTCTACTGGCTCGAGGCGCTGAGTCTTTTGAACAGCATGCCGGGCGGAGTTCTCGCGATCCGAAAACTCGAAAGCATGGTAATGTGTTTCCCTTCTTGGTTGGGAGCAGCGACGACCCATGAACTAACAGCCCCCTGTTCTAGGCGCGGACAAAAGGACCAGAAGTATCAAGCCTGATCCACGATGCATGGCGCTTTGTTTTGTCGTTTAGGAATGCCATCGAGATTGCCCCACTGCAAGCATACGTCTCGGCGCTTTTGTTTTGCCCCAGGCGCAGCAAGGTGCGGGAGCTGTTCAAAGCAGAAGAGCCCGACTGGTTGAAGGTGATGTCCACAGATATGTTGGATGTGGACTGGGGTGCTCGCGTCGAGACGCTGGAGGGCCACAAGCTAAGGGTCCACGGAGTTTGCTTTTCGCCCGATGGGAAACAAATTGCGTCGGCCTCATATGACGAAACGGTCAGGCTTTGGGATACAGCCTCAGGTAAATGTGTGCGATTTTTGGCCCGTGGCATGTCCCGACTTGCATGTGCATTCTCACCCAACGGTGACCGAATTGCGGCGGTGTCATCCGATGGTACCATGGATCTTTGGAACACCTCAGGAGCGTGTATATGGACAGTGCGAAAAGGCCTTGCCGGTAGCGTGGCGGTAGCATTTTCGCCCGATGGCAAACTACTAGCCTGGGCCATCGGGTACAGCCAGGTTGTGGTTATGGATGTGGCTTCGGGAGAGTGTAAATGGGTCTTGCAAACGGAAAGCCATTGTGTATCGATCATTTTCTCAGCCGATGGCCGAGAAATGGCGTGTGGTGTTCGCGGAGACACACTCATAGTGTGTGACATTGCGTCAGGGCAGCTTCACGAAAGAGGAGTGCAAGACGGAACGCTGCCAATGGCAAAGTTATTGTTGGGAGAACCGCATACTGTGTCCCCGGAATGGTTGCTCAAATCTTGGCACTTGGCCTCTGGGCAGTCTGGAGGGACGTCTCGATTCGGATCCTCTTGCGTGATCTCGCCAGATGGACGGCGAATAGCGTTTAGGAACGAATGGAGCAGTTCTACCGAAATCCGAGACGTGGCATCCGGGATGTGCATGCAGCAGCTGTACGATGAAGGGGCACAGGTCACCGCGTTTTCTCCCGACGGCCAACGGCTGGTGACCGGGTTTTGGGACGGCACCATAAAGGTATGGGACGTCGAGGTGAAAGCGGCCATCGGAAAAGAATCGCAGAAAGCGGCGAAAATCGCAGAAAGCATTTCGGAGATAACTTTCTCTCCAGATGGCCAGATAGTGGTTTCTACGTCTAGAGGTACCTGCCGTGTCTGGAACGCGGCCTCGGGGCAGTGCAAGTTTACGCTCCGAGGACACCGGTCTATATTTTATGGGATAGCGTTTTCAGCAGACAGCCAGCTTTTGGCATCGGCGTATAATCATGTTTGCGTGGTGTGGGACGTGGCGTCGGCAAAGTGCAAGCAAACGGTTCAAAGCCTTTACGGCCCGATTACTGCCGTCGCCTTGTCTCCAAGCGGTCAGTTGTTAGCTTTGGGATACGGAGACGGCTCCTGCACCATACAAAATCTTGCTTCGGGGCAGAAGATGGATGCACCGGCAGAGAATGGGAAACTTGTGCACAAGATGATATTTTCCCCGGATGGCTCGCTTTTGGCATTGGCGACGGTGCAGGAAGATCGCACCTGCTTGATCTGGGACGTGGTCCGGAGGCAGGTCCGGCTGGAGATCAAACTAGAAGACCATGTTGAGACTATTGCCCTTTCTCCCGACGGACGGACGTTGGCGATACACCGAAGCGCAAATATGTTGTCGCGAACCGATGCTCGTATCGAGATATGGGATGTGGAATTGGGCCAGTACATAGAGAAGGTCGAGGACGCCAATGTCCTTCTGATGCGGAACGACCAGTTGCCCCTCGACTTGACGCAGCCGTGGAATTATGCACCGTCCAAGGATGGCCGCTGGCTTACTCTGAACGGCCAGCAGATCGTCTGGATACCGACAATGTTGCGGGGCGTATTTGCGCGATGCGGACGGCGGGTTGCGTTTTGTGACGCGAGTCGAAACCAGATTTTGGTCTTCGATACGATGCTGCACACCAAGAGGGTTGAGCTGAAGAGTTCCGGGCGTCGCCAGGGCAGAATGCCACGCGAATCACCTTCCGGTTGACCATGTATCTATGTATCATATCTAGTAATGCAATGATCGGCCGGTCAACACCGGACGTCCTCGACGTCATGTTGTGCTTGCAGAGCTGTTAATACTGCCAAATGGTGCTACGGCCGTCGCCGCGGTACATAAACGCAAGAAGAGTGAGAGTACTTGAGCACTTAGCAGGCAACACTCAATTATTACTAGGTAGAATAGAAATGATAAAGCGATCAACGTCAGATTCTGTATTATAGCAAGTCTAAGCCTTTAGGAAGCAGTATAGTCCTGGGAAATCAGCGTACTGATTCCCTTCGATTGGGGAGTCCCCCTCTAGCTCTACTGCACGTTGTTCTGCTTGCGTCCCCGGACATCGTAGCGGTCTAGATCCGCCACCTTGGCCCAGGCCTTGACAAAGTCGTTTACAAACTTTTGTTGCGCATTGCCAGAGCCGTACACTTCGGACACGGCCCGCAGCTCCGGGTGGGAGCCCAGGATGAGGTCGACACGGGTGGCCGTGTACTTGGGAGCGCCTGTGACGCGGTCATTGCCCTGGAAGAGCTCTTCGGCGGTTCCGTTGACGGGCGTCCACACAGTAGAAATGTTGAGAAGGTTGACGAAAAAGTCGTTGGTCAGGCGCCCTGGACGGTCGGTAAGGATGCCAGTGGTGGAGCCGTCGAAATTGGCACCGAGCGCCCGCATACCGCCGACCAGCACGGTCATCTCCGGGATGTTGAGGCTCAGCAGACTGGCCTTGTCGACGAGCAGCTCCTCAGTGCGGGCACGCGCATTGCCGTGGCCATAGTTGCGGAAGCCGTCTGCCTCGGGTGCCACTAAACGAGTTTGATGATTAGTGATCTGGTTTCAATTGATCTCAGTAGACGCCGTGGGAAGAACATACGGTACGCAAACGTCTCCACATCGGTGAGGTCTTGCGTGGTGTCCACACGGCCGGGCGTGAAGGGGACCGAGACCGGGCTGCGGGCATCACGGGCCGCCTTCTCGACGGCCGCCACGCCACCGAGCACGATGAGATCGGCAAGGGATACCTGCTTTTTCTTCTGCTTGGCGTTGAACGACTTCTGGACCTTTTGCAACTACAGAAGGGAAGGCTGTCAGTAGGAAGTCAAACATACAGGGGCTACAATTTCCCTGAGATTACGGGGAACACTTACTGCACCTAGGACAACGTCTAGGCGCTCGGGGTTGTTGGCCTTGAACGAGCGCTGAGGCTGTAGAGCAATGCGCCCACCATTTGCACCGCCGCGCTTGTCCGAGATCCGGAAGCTAGATGCAGCACCCCAGGCGGTCGTGATGAGGCTGGAGACGTTGAGTCCCGGGGTGGCCGGGCCCAGCAGAGCGAGAATGGCTCCTTTGAGTTGCTGCACATCGTTGTTGTCGATGGTCGCGTAGGACACCGTCGGCAAAGGATCTTGCCAGAGTAAGGGCTTACCCTTGGGCACGTACGGTCCAAGATAGCGCGAGAGAGGCCCCATGTCACGGTGAAGAAGCTTGACTAGGTAAGGAGAGAACGCGTCAGTTTAAAGGCAGGATTAGAACAGATGCGTGCGACAGAAAAAAATAGCATACACCAAGTGCGCGAGAATGTCTCGGCGAAGTAGGCGGGGGTGTTCAAGAAGGTCTCCGAGATGTTGTAATAGCTCGTGTCGTGGAGCAGAGCCAGATCACTCGTCAGCATCGTGGGCTTGCGGAAGCTGCCGGCAACAAAGGGGTCGGGATGCGAGGCGTTTGCGCCCAGGGCTTCCCACTGGGTGGCACCGCCAGGGCTTTCCACAAGGGTAAAGTTGTTCTTGAAGAGGGAGGTAAAAAAGTCTGCATATCATCTGTTAGTCTGTGTCCATAGGAAGTTACACACAACTTTTGCGTATTCCCCGCCCCGAAACGTACCGTTTGACCAGTTAGTTGGCGTCCGAGTCCAGATCACCTCAATGCCCGACGTGCGGGCGTACTCGGCCACGCCCGACTTGAAGCTGTTGTGCCATCCGAGGCCCTGTAGCTCGATACCGGCGGCATTCGGCTCTGGCCCAATGTACGTGGATGCGACGGCGCCGTGGGTCTTGCCAAAGGTGTGGCCACCGCCAATGAGCGCAACGGTCTCCTCGTCGTTCATACCCATGCGGCCAAATGTCGTGCGAATGTCGAGGGCTGACGCCGCCGGGTTCGGCTGGCCACTGGGGCCTTCCGGATCGACGTAAATCAAACCCATGTTGGTGGCGCCCAGCGGCTTCTCGAGCAGGGCGGATCGTCCGGTAATGTCGGTGCTGCCGTTGTACCGGTCCCGGTTGCTGTCCGCGTCTCCGTACATGGCATCCTCTGAGCCCCAGTAGATGCCCTCGTCCGCTTGCCAGGTGTCGACGCGGCCAAAGGCGAAGCCGTACAGGGGCAGGCCCATGTTCTCAATAGCTACGTGGCCGGCGAACTCCATCAAATCGGCCCACGAAATCGAGCTGCCGTACTTTTGCTTGATAGGCCCTGGGGAGAGAGGGAAAGTCAGTGGTCAGGGTCGGGGCTAAAGGAAGAGGCCTGGCTTATCAAGTCGGAGCTTGCAGAAAACATACATAGAAGCCGGCGGGCCTTGTCCAGACTCGTGTTGTCCGCCCAGCTGTTGAGCTGCGAGAACCGCTGCTGGCCCATGCCGGCACCGCCTCGGCCGTCAATCTGGCGGTAGGTGCCGGCGCTGTGCCAGGCCATGCGGATGAACAGGCCGCCGTAGTTGCCGTAGTCCGCAGGCCACCATGTCTGCGAGTCGGTCTGCAGTGCGGTGAGGTCTTTCCGCAGTTCCTCCACTACAATGTATGTCAGCAAAAGGAACCCTGACCGGGCCTGTGTGTCTCTAGCAGGACTGGCTTACCGTCGAGCTGCGCAAACGCAGTAGCATAGTCGAAATCGCCACCGAGCGGGTTGGATGCGTCTGCATTCTGCCGAAGCACCGCCAGATTCAGGGCACAGGGCCACCAGTCCTGGCTGCGTGTGCCACCGCCCACAACATTGCTCTTTATCGGACATTTGCCAAAGTCGGCGCCCTCGGGGCTGTATCGTGGGTGGTTCAACACGGGCGCACCGTCGGCATTCCGTGCCTGCTTTTCAGGAGATCCATGACCGAACGGACATCCCTCGGCCGAAGCCTGAGGAAGCGAGCAGACAGCTAGCACGAGCAAGCGGCGAGCAGAGAGAGAGTAGACCATGATGACCAAACACACGGAGCAAATAGCAAATAGGTGTCGGACAAGGTAGGCAGGACAGGCAAACCAGACAAATCACAATGTCTTACTGCAGGTAACCTCTAGACCTTCCCCCGCTGTTCCAAACCGTGGAACGGTCCATTGTCTTTATACTTTGGCTGGCTCTAGCAAAGCACGAGTACGTATTTACACATTCTTGTTAGCTAGTCGGTATGCTCGGTGTACTCCGTGATTGTACATTGTAATTACTCCATATACATCTGTACTGTGATAAGATCTACAAGTTTGGACTTTCACAAGCTCAGGACAACGCTTATCCTATTGCAGGCCCTGATCTGCGGGTAGAACCCCACGGAGAGCGCATGCAAGCTAATGTATTGGACCGGGCGATCGGACGGTTATGGTCGATGACAATATGGAGCTCTGCCAATGGCCCAGAGAGGCAGCTCAAGTCAGGACTCACAACACAAGACGGTGATTGACCTAGAATGGTAACCTTGTTTACACATCAGGGCCGGAGCTCTACGGGTACTCCACCTAACGGCCTTGCACGTACGACGTGCGGAATACTTTTTTTCGATGGTCCGGAATACATACGCATACTTGAGACCATCTCACTATGTAAGACAGGACACGCCACCATCACGCATCTAGTGCTCGTACAATCCGACGTTGCATTATCGATCACGGACGGCAACCTTGCAATTTCATATAATTCTGCCGGGATTTAGACTGCCACATGAGTCACGCAAAGCGACTGATCTCGGAGATTGAACCTGTTCTCCCTTGTAAAATACTTGTACGTGTTTACGTCGTGGGAAAACAACAACAAAGCATAGTGCCACCTGTGGCTCTTGGGGGACAGAAACGCCGAGAAAGCACACCATCAATAATCGGTTGCACACTCAATGGTACGAGTACGATCACAGACGCCCTTGGCAGACGCATGATGAGAGGTACTATGTGATATCGTGCAAATCCCCCAATCTCTGCTGCAGGTCCCCCCAATCAAAACAAAAGCATATGTGTGGATGCTCTCTGCTTACAGAGTTTCTATATTTATTCAACAGATCGGCCAAAACCCGAGAAAGAAGAAGGTGTGATCCCATGCTGACCAGAAGATTTGCAATCATCCATTGGCTCTTGTCGCCAGTGGGACGTCGGATATATATTTATCACACTTGGTGCCCATGCTTTCTTTGTACTTCAGCGGCTACTTCTTGGCACGTGCCATCACAACGAGCATATCCCGCCAACACTCGAACCCCCAAATATATGTTGTAACTTGAATTTTCTGGGCAGCATCTATCACGATGCGTTATATAATATGTGCCAGCTTAGACAGGACTGCAACTCCATCTCCACCCGCTCCTTGAAGTAGAAGCAGAATATATAAAATAAAGGGAAATAGGAATAGGGCATGGCCCGTGCCTTGCATACAAAACATGCTTAAGCATAGACACTCTTGTGAGCACAATCCAAGTTTGAAGCCATTTTAATCCTCTGCATCGCTTCCCACATGCCATGCGTTGAGAAGAAAATCATCACTCGGGACTGATGCCAAAGAGCATACACCTCAGGTACAGCCGACCCAGAGCTCGCTCCGGATGCAGCCTAACTCCACCCCAAGTCCCGAGATAACGAAACGAACCTCGATCAGTCTAGGCTGGATCCGATTAAGCACCTGTGCCCTGGCAGCTAGTCGGCATTTGAATGTTAGCTTTGAAGAGTTGCTATTTGCACAGTAGCTTACATTCTGCACAAGTAGTGCAATTGTGCAGTTATGGGCTGATTGGAAGTGGTAAGATGGGTGCTCATCACTTCACCGCCTCCACCTATATTTATATTTATACATGTATTCCTACTAGACCCAATCGTATCAACGCGGTTTCTTTCTCAAGTCAATGTGTTGCTTCGCTGCCTGATGGTTGTATTTTGTATTTTACTCCTTACCCCAGTGTGTGTTGCAGTCGGCACACGGAATTGATCAAGTCGAACATATGTCAAAAAGATCAGGTATGGCCTTACGATCGTACCCAGCACCAACTCAGCAGTAAAACAGAGTAGGATACTTACGAAGGAGCAGGCGCAAATGCAGGCTACGTAGTCATCGGTGGGTGTATGTCAGGGGAGGTGAAGAGACGGAGAGGCGTTTGGGCGGATGAATAGTTGGAATACGAGCGCGAGCCGTAAAGACGCGCACCTCGAAAGACGCCCAAACGAACTGGGCAGCCCCTCGAGGGTCTGGCCGATGATCGCTGTGGGCACTACATAAGATATAAGGCAGGGGAAGAATGGGACAGCGTCGCCCGCTGCGGCCTGGCTCTCCATGTCTTTTCGCAGCATCAAACCAATGTTTGCAGTGCGCATGCGGTTAGAGAGACGTTGGAAAGTTCAGTCGGGGATTGACATCGTCTCCAGGAGAGGCTACTTTGTAACCCGAATGTCAAATGAGAGCTTCATGTTGAGTTTACGTAGTGGTGTGTCCCCAGGTCTCAGCCTAAAGACTTTCACCAATCTACTGGCCAACAGTACGGAGGCCCGTTTACCGAGACTCTACTCCGAAATGAACTCATAGCAAATCAGATGGCTTGCTAGAATTGTGAACATCCAGCACCTAGACAGGCGTCGTGGTGGTATCTGTAAGCATAGATAGGTTGCGCGACAACAGACACTGCGCACGCCGGTGCTTCTCCTTTGTGACTTGCGAGACTGCTGTAAGACCTGCGCCTTGGTGTCTTTTTGTGAGCATATGCTGTTATGTGAGACTTGCGCGCGAGACATGCATTCGGGCTGCGGGTATTGTCACAGAGGGTCCGCTCCACTGCATGCATACCCCTGTCTCGCATGTATGCAGCCCTTTTGCCTATTCTTTTCTCTCTCTCTCAGCCACGCCGTCTAGATGCTTTCTTCTTCTTCTTCTCTTCTCTCTATCGATTCTCAAATCTCCCGTTCGTTCCACATGCATGCTTCCATCTCCACCTCCCCACTGTGCGCAACCGTCAGGCGCTATTAATAGCTTTGTAAAAGCTCTATGCATAAACTATGCTTAAATTCTAATTAAACAACGACCGGTATTCAAGCTGCGGGAACCCCTTCAATTACGAGAGGATTCTTCATTGGAATACACAAGAATGAAAAGGGACAGGCTGGAAGAGGCGCGAGCCTTTATAATTATGAAAGTCTATCTCTATTAGTGTAAGCCATGAAGTCTAACAATCTTACTGATACAACCACCGAAGCGTCTCCGTTATTAACGCTACACGCTGCCAACAACCGGTTTGTATTCGTCCTTAAGACGGCCGAACCCGATGCGGGCGCTGTAGTTGGCCGGTTCTGAGCCGCCAAAGTCGAAGACCGTGTAATAGTTTTGCAAAAACTGTGCGCCCATGAGGAAGAGACCTGACACCCCGCTCGGGTCAAAGGGCGGCCAGCAGTACTTGTCCTCGCCCGTGGCAAAGCCGGGTGTCTTGAGCATCGTGCCCGTGATGCGCACCTGCGTCGGGTTGTCGCTGTCACCAAAGAAAACGTCCAGGTACCAGTCGTCGGTGAAGTCGGCGCACAACGGGATTACGTCGTGGTTGAGAATGGCCGTCCAGTTCATGCCAATGGAAGCATAGATCTCTTCAATCACGTCGTCGGGCACAGAGATGCGGCCGGCACCCGTGTCGAAGACAGCCCAGCTCCCCAAGGCCGTGACAGTGTGCTTGGTGTCGTTCTTGGCCTGCTTGCCGACAGTGTACTGCATGCTGGTGCGCCACAGCTGGGCGTCTTCGCCGGGGACTTGAAGGGATGACCAGTTGAGGGCGGCCAAAGAGCCCTCGACCGAGTACACATCCTCATGCGAGCCGCCCAGGGTCAGGAGGCCGTTACCGGCACCGGCACCGGTGTCGTTGGTCTCGGTGCCAAGATACAAACCAAAGCGGGTGCTGTCGAGGAGGCCGTCTTGCATTAGTGTTTCGACGAGCGTCGTTGTGTTAGCATCGGCAATGCTGCTGAATGCCAAGCCAAGAAAGCCATCCGAGGGCAGCGTGGTCCAGGAGCTCTGGTTGGCGCTGAGGAAGCTCTGCGTCCAAGAGAATGGCGATGAACAGTTGCCCACAGTTGGCAGGGTAAAGACATCGAGTATTCCGCTACCCGATGTTACACCACCCAGGTAGTCGATGGACGTGGTCGTGTTCATGGGCTCCGACGTTGAGGATGCCGTCGCACTGTAGCCCGTCCGGGGGTAGCCGCTCCCATTGTGGCAGGTGTCGCTCTCAACGCACTCGGCATCGACCATCCAGGTGGTTGCGCTGCCTGTGTCGAAAAGCAGGAAATGCGGCACAGGCGGTGAGCCGACATTGACCTCGACAACAGACTAGCGATTCGTTAGTACTCGGTGCATCGGCGCAGCGCGACAGTCGAATTCAATCAAGGGCGTAGAGAAGACGCACGTATGTATTCCGGACCCAGATGGGCAGGTCAAGCACTGAGGCAAACGTGCTGGCAAAGGCCAAAGGCAAAAGAGACCGGGACCGCATGTTGACTGTCTTGGACTGGCGGGTTGCTGTTCGAATAGAGGTTGAAGAAAAAGGTGAGATGAACACGGGGAAAGCTGCCTTTTATCTTGATACGGTGATCTGCAGTCTACATATTTACATTTCTACACATTGAGCGTATACGAGAATCTGGTTATTGATGGAGCTCATTCGTCTCGTATTGCTGGCGACTCCGCCTCAAGCCCCCTTGTAAGGAGACAGAACCCTGCACGCGTTCTCTGTATAATTTGAATAATTTGTAGTTTGATAGAACATGCGATAGAAGCACCAGGTGCATCGCCATTCTCTCATACCAATGTGATTCTTTTTCGCACGCACGCGTTACTCCAAGCGTATGCTGATTGATTCAACCCCTCGGAGAATCGAAAGTGGCCGATGCACCAAAATTGCTTCCCATTTCCGTGATTGCCATCACCAGGACTTGATTCGGTAAGAATCAAACCCAAGTCAGGCGTCAGGAACGCAGCACACAACACACGACCATAGGGGATGCCGGCCGCTGTGTCCGGCCAGCCGAAACACACAGCTTCCTTTTGACCCGGATTGTGAGTCTGCTCGTCTTCCAGCTCTTGTCCCTCCCCCTGAAGCATGACCATGCTATATTCGAGAGACTTTGGGCGCACGGCAGACAGCAGGTGAAGTACATTGTCTTTGGCGGCAGAGAACTGGCCAACTCGTGTTTCGAAAACAATCCGGCCGGAACGACAAGCTCCATATGGAGATGGAGATATGTTGGACGTAGCGGTGATGGTGTTAGTCGTCGATGTCCAGGCCTCGATGATGGTTGGAGTCCAGCCACTACTGTCACGGTCGCCCTGACCGCTCTGGATGATCTCCCTCTCTGAGCCTCCCACGCCATGAAGACCGTCCTGGCGCCCATGATATTGTACCCGCCCGTCGTACGCAGCCCACGACCACGACGGTGCCCGGTACTTGGCCGTATTCACACCCAGGAAATCGCGTGCGGGCTTCCATTGCAGGCCACGAACGAGATCGGTCGACCACAGGCCTGCATGATAGTCGCCGCCAATCACTTTATGGGCCTCCTCTGCATACGCAGCCAAGGCAGCGAGACGGTCGTCGCTATTGGTATAGAGGCGTTGCGAGTAGAAGTGGGACAGAGTGCGATACCAGGACTCCAGTGCCTCTCTCTGATATGTGCGCGGTCGCAGGGTGATCGCTGATACTGTCGTGGGTGATAACCGTGTCAACAGCGCCTCCGATAGATTTAGGTCTGGCCGTATGCGGAAATAATCAGACGGGCCAAGATTCATCACGGCTGGCTCTCCGTATTCGTACTTCGACTCACTACGACAGCTGACCTCGACTCTGTAGGCGCCGAAGCGGATAAGCCGCGTTGACAACACTGTTTCCTGGAATATCCAGGCCCGCGTGGCTACTGCCGTCGAGACTAGTGACTCGCTGTTGCTCTGCCGAGCGAGAACATACGACGTCTGTCCACTCGTAGCATCCGTTTCAAAGGCGAGCAGGACCGGTGCCACAGCTGGCTGCCGTCGACGCCCAAGAAACCCTTCGGCGGCGGAGCTGGGGATGGACGCCTGGATCACGGCAAATGACTCCATGTAGATGCGCGACATTTGGCAGAGCTGCTGCTGCCGAAGAGCCTCGTCGTCCTGGAGGATACAGAGGGAGTCGATCCAGAGGTACTGGAACCCAAGCCGCCGCACCGCAAAGACAGCATCCTGCAGCGTCTGGGGTAGGCTCGCCAGCAAGATAGATGCCCTTCTGGTAGGACAGCAAAAGAGCTTTTGTGAGTCGTGTCGATGCTTGCACTTCGGCGGGCCCCCAACAGTAGCTGAGCGTAAGGTAGCGCCCTCGTCGGGAGCCGTCGTAGTTATGAAGAAGAGTCAGAAACGGGTCGCCAGCCGTAGAAACATCCAACACAAGGGCCGGAAGGACAACGTCGTCATTGAGCGCGCAGCAGCGGTGGTCGTGTGAGGTTGCGCAGATCTCAAGCGTGGTGCGAATAAAATTGAATGTTGCGTCTGACTGGTGGCTGTCTACATGGACCCTCGTTACAACGTGGCGCAGATGTGGTGTTTGTATGGATGTGTCGCTGTCTGAATAGCGGCACAGTTCAAGCAATTTATCCGTCGAGATCGTGCCATGATGCAGCGAAAGGCGAGCAGGAGCTCCCTTGATGTCAATAGATAAGTGCACTTTCTGGCCTGTCTCGGCCACCGTAGTCTTGGGATTGAGTGTGGGCTGGAGGACGGCCCAAATGAGTGAACAGAATGCGCATCCTCCAGCGGCCGATTGCTTCAGATTGTCCAATGAGTAGTGTGGGAAGCCATGCAGTTCCCATAGCGGTGGCAGACTCTCGCATAAGGGGCAGAGCATCGTGGTCGCCCGCATTTGCATCTTCTATTTGAAATCAATCTCAAAGCCTCTGCCAATGCTATCGTGGACGAGACAACTGTGGAAGTCTATATCGGTAGACTATATCAGGCCAAATCTCTGTGTGATGTCAGAGAGGCTGAGAAGCCCATGCAGGCGAGGGAAGAGGGAAGAGTCATAAGGATATAATATTGTGAATTCTCACTGGCTTAAATGTTATGCACTACCACTGACTCGAGGACACAAGGCACTGTCCCTCGCATAATCAAGCCGCCTTTATATGACTTCTTATCGGTTTACCTTTATTGAAGTAGTAAAATCGATGCACGCCCATATATAAGACGCCTTGCTTAGCAACCGGTTGATGATCCGATTACTCTATGCTTTGTTTTTTTATAAAAAAATATTAACAGCTTCATCTTCATCATTATCATTATCATGCGAGACAAGTAAATTCAAAAACCTCAAAAATCTCACTTCCATAACACGTGGAATATTTCCCCCTTCTCCAGCGCCCATTCAATGCACACCTATATAGTCACGGCATATTCAAGCCGGCCTGAGATAGGAGCTAAGATGTAAGCTGTACCAGGCGAATGCGCCTAGATCATGCCTTAGTGGCTTGCACAGCCACGACACATCGGCTGCGTAAGAGAGGCTATGAAGTATCAAACTGTGGCAGGCAAATGTGCCTAGCCCCGGCGCCATACCACGTCCAGGGACCCAGAAAATGCACTTCTGCCTAACGTCGGGCACTGATATTTCTGGCATGGGGGGCTTGCCTACTAAAAGGCCACTCTCGCCGCCATATCTTCTGTGAGCAATCAGATAAGATGCTGCCATGCGTACTTGTTCCCCTCTCAAGCTTAGGCGTGATTGTACAATAAACCTCATTTCTTTGCGGCTCTGCTGCTATGACCGGCCCACAATGGCGACGAGTGCGATCAAGCCCCAACAGCAGAGGATGCAGGCCACCACTGGCAGCCCACGCACTGCGAAGAACACCCTGCTCACTTTCGAGCTAAAGGCCCATACCACGGACTGGGTTCTCAAGCTTGTTGCTCGAATCATCGCCGTCGGTCTTATTACTGCTGCTATATCGTTTGGTGCTAACCACCTCGTGTTCAGCTTCAAGGCTGGCAAGCTTTTTGGTCGAGAAATTGACATTGACCTGCAGCTTGCCCTGCTCGGCCTTTTGAACAAGATCATGGATCTTCTCGTGACCATTTCACTCGAAGACTTAGCAGGTGTTGCCCTGACAATGTCTCTGGTCGGTCGTCCTAGTCTACTGGGCAAATCGAACGGAGGTGTGGGCATCAAAGACCTGGAGCTTTCGCAAGAGTTGACAAAGCCCTGGGCAGCCATTAGCTCCTTTTATAAAAGGTGCACAGACAGTGGTTGGAGCCTCGCGAGCGTTTTGCGATTTGTGCTGGGCTTGACAGTCTCCATTTGCCTGTTACTACAAGGCGTAGCCATCAATACTATCGGCATGCCAAAGGAGCGGTGGTACACGCAGACTACACAGCCTTTTCCGTTTGTGGAACTAGACGGTATCGACATGACATATTGGTCGGCTGGCTATAACGTTGTTGGCGGTGGTCCTTCTTCATGGGATGCCGCTGCGATATACAGTGCAGCTGCTGCCTATTCTCGCCTTGTTGATTTGCCGACTGCGTTCGGACGGAACGAACGTGGCTGGCAGCTTGTTGGGACGCAGGAGAGTGATCCTAAAATGACCGCGCTGAATACGGCCGTTGAAAGCGAAGGCCCAATACGTGGCGTCGCTGTCAACGCTGGCCTTGCGCAGGCTATTTTCAACTGGATCCAGTCGAATGGCACGGCACCAGCAAAAGATGCCATCGGATGGAATGCTAGCCTTGACCTCATTGGGCCTGCTATAGCTACATCTTGCACGGCCAGCAACGCGACGACAGTAAACAGCTCAGTGCAGGTCGATGGGGATAACAACCCTCCGAGGACCATGACCATCACTGTAGGGGTGGAACCCAATGCCTCATCGCAGAGTACAGCTGCAGAATGCACTCTGACACTGGGCCGATGTCTCTTCCCCGTCACTGGCTGGATCATAGACTCAGCACCGGCCTCCGTCTCGGTTAACAGGTATGGCAGGGAGTACAATGCATCCTCGAAGCCACTGCCCCATTCGTCGATCGACGACATGATCGCACGCGACCTGCGCACCCAGCTATCTGTCGTCTTCGATATATTCGAGGATCTCGTCTCGAACCTCAACACAGCCCAGATCTTGCGGCGCAACGCACAGAGGATTCAACAACTCCGTCCTGATATTACTCGCGAAAACGACGCACTGGCCGCCGTGATCACGACCATCGGCACAACACTATTAGCTGGAGGGGCATGGAATACTACATTCACGCCAGACCCGAAGCACATCCTTTATGCTACCGGCATCAAGTGGCAGGTCTACGGCTCTGGGCCGCGGCTAGGCTGGCAGTGGACTGTCGTTATTGTTCTGGCTGTGCTTTTGATAACATTGCTTGCAGCCATTGCGCAATCACTCGTTCACCGCGTTTCTCCGGCAGACATGCTGAAGCCTGCTGGGATGCTGGTTGCTGCGAACCAGTCCAAGCCACTGGAAGTTCTAGCTGCGGGAAACCTGTCTGGAGCTGATGCAGTGATAGGGGCTGCGCGGTTTTGCATTGCTTGTGACGGCAGGAGAGTCGAAATCAGCGACAAAGTCGGAACATCAAGAAAAGCTATTGACAAGGGGACCTACATGTGGGGGCAAAGCTGACGAGACCCGAGTTCTCGACGTTGGCGTTTATAGCTGTAGTAAGTAATGGCCGTGCCATACGTATACTAGAACGCAATAGACAGGATGTTTTGGCTAATCCTAGGGAAGCTATGTAAGCAGTTATACAGAATACGTAAGCCCCGTACTGATCTGCACATCTCACCGGCAAGAAATCTAACCTATGCTTCATAATAAGAGTGTACTAACCAGCTTTATGACACAGTCTATTTTCACTCTAATCTCCCACTCTCTACAACAAAGTGCTGCACATACTGCATCTCATTAAAAGACGCAAATGCCCCAGGCCCCTCTGTCGTACGGCTGAAAATGAGTCCGTTAACTTGCAGGTTTTGGGCGCACGAGTTGGCAAGATATTATACTTGACATTTGGTTGCCGTTTAGGTAAACTTTTCAGACCAGTTAATATATTCAGCGGCTAGTCAGGGACGAATAACCCTATTTTCAGCATTGCTTCATATGTCCTCCTATCAGGTGTCAAAATGACGGTATGCTTGAAATATAGTATGTTATAAGGGAGAATATAATATAAGTATCAGGCATAGCACTACGACTACCTGATGCCGGTGCGGGAAAAGTGAGACTGTCGGCAAACGCGTCTAGCTGACAGCGACCGCAGTTGTCGGCGCCGCAGTTCGGTAAGGGGATGAACGCGGTCATTTACGAGGATGCGGACGTACTCACTGACGCCGTAACTGGAACGGCAGCCTACTTCTCGATGTAGGAGCACGGTCCAAGCCGCCAAGTAGCCATAAGTTCCAACCGGAATGAAGACGGTGGCATTGGACAGCACGGTGGTTGGATTTTAGACGCCCTAGACTGAGAAGATAATTGTCATGGAGTTGTCCTGCAAAAAGTCGGCAAAGATCTGGCGGCCGCTGCAGATAGGGAAAATAGCGCCAGCGCTGTCGAGAAGATGAAAATAGAACAGCTTTGTTCATACTACAGATACGACCTACTACTAGTAGACAGTCATCTAAAGCCCGGGGGCTGGATAGAGCTCTACGCCGTTGTCGGCCTTCTTGAGTGTGATGACGGTCCATCCCAGAGGACAGCTATCTTGGCAATTTTTCTGGCACGATGGAGATAGCCTTGTCTAAATTTAGGGTCAGTCTGACCGATCCTCCAAACTGCAAAGGCTAGCCTGAAGACCGTGGCTTCGGCAATGTGGCGTTGCACATCTTTAGGCTGCCCATCAGCTCTCGGCCCAAAGTCCCACAAAGGGAGCTCCTCCGTGCCTGAGAGATGTCTGCCGCATGTTCCGAAAGGGCCTCGACTGGTCAGATAAAAAGGATGCCGTTGTGGTATATTTGCACAAGAGAGCCAAGAATCCCCATATTCACGGGTATTGGCCTTAGTACGCTCCCATGAGCAAACATATTGATTCTATGTATGTACGTCTAAATATATACGTTCTACAGTTCTAGGATATATTCGCACCAAGTATCACGCTTCTTTTAGCATCTATCCCGCCTTTGGCCCCCATATGAATAAGATTACAGTCACACTACCCCCGGATAGATGTTATCACACCAGAGTTACCACAGCCTTGTGCGGAGTAAGAAACCCTGGCTAGGCATACGACCCATAACCGGCATGCAGTGCGGTGCATTGACACTGAGTCTCCTGCTGTTTTATGAATTTGGCAACTTGTGACGGCTGTAGTCAGCTTATCTTGGTGTGTGGCAGTCGACTGTGGTGTTCCTATTTTTAATTCTGCACATGGCAGGTGCATGCAATAGAGCTCAGAGCGTTATATTACCAAAATCGCATGCCGGGTCGGACGCTGCAGCGATTAGAGGTTGTGATTGCGACTTTCCGTTTTCCCTATGAGGCCGGCTGACCTGGTGGTGGTTGCAAGCTCACATCAGACTCGTAAGCCTCGCGAGCCAAGAGTGAAGTCTGACATATACCACACCTGCCGTCCACACCACACGTACGCTGGAGACTTTCGCCCTGTATGGCTGGACTGGCCAGATTTTGAGAGTCGTAGGGGCATCCAGACAGCCGACCTTTTCGTTGTGAAGTGGTGCGGCGCGCATCCTCAATGTGCACATAGTGACGCTGTGATGTGCCATGCACAGCCTTGCAAGAAGATGTACAGTGTTTTCCGTCACTGGCAGCGGCAACAGCTTATATATTGTGCATCTGCACCGCGCTTTTCTTTTCGTAGCCTGCTAGAGTCAAGCAGACAATCGCTTTCGGGTCTGTCCCTGCATCCTTGCCAGCCCACCGATCTGACAAGATTTGCGGTGCTTGTCAGCCGTCTCCTAGCCATCACCATGTCAGCAACTTACTACGGGTGGGTGCCGCCTACAAGTGAGACAGCCAATTTCACAGACTGTGGTTTGGCCGCGCAATATCTTGCCAACCTCCTTTACTATTCCCAGGGTGCGAACGCGTTTGACATGCCTTTTAATACGTCGTACAACTACATCCTGAGTTTTGTACCTTCTTACCTGGACACACCAACATATGGCCAAGCTGCACAGTGGCTTGAAGATGTGTTACGCAACGACCTGCCAATATACGGCAGCATGCTAAACTATCCCTTGGATCATTGCCCCGAGCAGGTTTGCCGGAAGATGACATGGGACGGTGATCCTGACCTGATTGGTATCGGGGTAAGTGCATACAAAGGGACTCGAGGTAATGGGCCAATGGGCCAGACAGAGATATAAATGGGAAGCGGAAGCAGAACTTGAGGAATGGAATTAGCACCGACGATTTCTTTGCTGACTCACTGATAGGTCGTTGTCGTGTACTATCTAGCAGCCATCTTGACGACGCTACACGTTTTGATCTTGTCGGTCAATCCGCGGATTCGGCCGCTACACACGGAGCGTTATGAGCGGTGGCGTAACCGGTTCGTGAGTGTGTTCCATGATTCACTGGCCACATTTCTCGATACAGGCCTGCTGTTCTCTATTGCCATGCTGGTAGGTGCCGTATACCGCTACGGGTCGGCGCGCGTGAACCCCGAAAAGACGCATTCACCGTACCAGCTAATGAACGCGGCGTACATGGGTATCTTCAACGTTCTCCCCCCATTCCTGCTGCAGCTTGTTATGAAGCACAGGCGGCGACAGGGAGTCCGCAATATCCTGTGGGTGGTCATATTGGTCTTGGGAATCACCCTCATCTCACTTTACTGGACAAGCCTCGGCACAGATGCACAAATCTACAGAATGCTCACCACACATGACTCTGCTGTCAGCGACTTTGTCTGGGAATACGGCTGCAATCACAGCAACATCAGCACGGCTTTCAAGTTCACTCTGATAGCCGCCGTTGTGACGCTCATCTTCAACTCCGCGTTTTGGGTCTGGTTCGGCTTGCCGGCACGGTTCCGCGCTAAGCTTAACAGCCACAAGACCGAGAGACGGAAAAGCATAGTCAGGAAGCTCAGCATCATTAGTAGCTGCTTGCTTATGTGGACTCTCCTTGGGCTCTTCACTGCCTACCGCAGCATTTTATTAGAGAAGATGCCGAATGCCCAAAGCAGTAGCAGCTGGAGCTTTGGCCAGATGCTCGCGCTGGCTACCTGGGTGCCAGTGGGCATCGACATGTACACCATCCTTCGCTGTAAGTTGGCGGCTTGCTCCATCTCTACGTTTCCTCTCTTCTTTCTTCTCTTTTCTCTCTTCTCTTGCTCTTCAACCCGGTCTCTCACTGACAAATCAGACGGTCCCCAAGAAGCTATCGAGGACAAGGTATCGGATCGGTTTTGCGTCGTGGCGGCCGGCCAAGTGCAGGACCAGTTCACGGCTATCGAGGCCGGAAAGGGGGACGCCGTTATGACGGCACAAGAGGTGGCCTATGACCCGGGCCGGGACCCATATCAGATGGCAGACTCTATGTCCTACGCACAACTAAGCTATACCAACGCATATGGGCAGGAACGTTAAGGAGTACGCTATGAATTCATATTTCGCATAAAACACCGCATAAAATCTTCTCCGGGGTTGTGCAAGGTTTGCCTCCAGGGTGCTAGAGAGTGTATTTACACTTCTTGCTAATGCATCCGCCCTGCTACATAGTTGTGAACTATTAACCGTCTTGCGTACCGGCATAAAATATGATCTTGCTGTTCACTTATTATTAATGTATGGCTTTCATTTCCCCCCATTTGTTTAACATAGCCACGCCGAGGCCGCTATCTTCAGCAAATACGACGTACCACACCACCTCGGATCACATATTTCTCAGTAAAGTTTATGCATCATTGCCCACCCAGACCAGCCTATCAACTTAGCAACCCTAAGGTTTGCATTCGCCAACATGACAACAATCGTGCAACCTGCATCAATGACCGATAGCTTAGTTCTCTGTGACTATACTGTAATCATACGAAATGTGACTAGGAGCTGCATGAGACTGTCTCCAATGCACTGCTACCCAATACAGAGCTCCTACGTGCTGCTGATCACATGCATGCGACGTTCCCGGGCGCGTATTCTATGCACAGCAGGACCGTCTCAGCTAGGTGTCTATTGCCGTCGGAGCAGATGTTGCACTGTTTCTATTCTCTTGAAAGGTATCCGTTCCCAAGTGCTTTTCTTCCAACGCATGTTTATCATCTTCACCCCATATATCTATATTTCTAATATCACGCCCAGAAACCATCGTCATGGATCCGATTTCTGCACTCGGTCTCGCTAGCAATATCATCCAATTTGTTGACTTTGCGTCCCAGCTAGTCACGACCGGGCTGGACATCTATAAATCATCCCATGGCGCGACTCGAGAGAATGCCGCTCTGGAGGTGTCGGTGACACAGCTCAAGAACTTTACTGCCAGCCTCAAGGTGGTCCATGCCGACCACGGCAAACCGAGCCTGCGCCAGTCGGTATCTATCCCGACCGAGCTGGTCTACCAGCACAAAGAACTCAGTGCCCCCCATATCGCCACGATACAGACAGTGGCATCCGAATGCAGTCTTCTGTGCGCCGAGACGCTGTCCATTGTGAATGGGCTCAAGGTCCCGCATGATACATCCTTCCGCCGTCTCAGAGCCATGGCCGCAACGGTCAAGACGTTCTACCGAGGGAAGGAGATCAAGGATCTGGACGAGCGACTCCGGAACCAACAAGCGCGTCTGGGACTCTGCTTCTTTCCTCTTCTCAAGTTCGTACCACACCCAATGAAACTGCCACTGTCAATAATCAATGTCTAACGGTCGCTACAGCGAGCAGCACCGGTATACGATAGAAGTTGCTCAGCACATCTCAGCCCAGGGCAAGACACTGTCCAACGGCCAGACGGCCGGTTTTCAGGCCATTTCCGAGCAGCTTGATGCCCTAGGCGATCGGATACAAAATGCATCGATTCCCACACGTCAGCCGCCGCATTACACTCGCCGACGCAGCTACAAGCAGCACCCTATGACCGAGCCAAGCCACAACTACATCAACGACATCAAGCACATTGTAAACGACCTTTCGTTGGCCGATGATGATCTTGCACTCCTGGAAAAGCAACAGTCCTTCGTGAGGAGCCTTCACGTCGAGGGCCAGAGCGAGCGCCATGAGAGCATACCAGAAGCGTACCGCGCCACATTCGAATGGGTTCTCCCCGAGGAGGTCCCTGGCGACGAACCATTCCAGCCTGCGGGGGACGCAAAGAAAGCAGAGAAAGCAAAAATGAAAGAGAGCAAACAGGACACGAAGCGCCACTCCCTTTCGCGCTGGCTCAAACACGAAAACGGAATCTTCTGGGTCAGCGGACGGCCAGGCTCTGGAAAGTCGACGCTGATGAAGTTTATCGCGGACCACCCACGGACGCGGACCGCGCTCGAGGCGTGGGCAGATGGGAAGCCGCTGGCGGTTGCGTCGCACTACTTTTGGATCAGCGGCACGACTCTGCAGAAGTCGCTAAAAGGCATGCTGCTGCGGCTGCTGTTTGACGTTCTCCAGCACCAGCCGGAGTTGGCCCAGGACGTGTTCGGAGCGCGATTCCAGAACTGGAACACGGGCTACTCGGCCGAGGTGCTGGCGACACGCGGCGAAGACGCTTGGACAATCAAGGAGCTTGCCACGGCCCTCGAATCGCTGGCCGAGAACAAGGACCTGGGCATTCGCATCTGCTTCTTCATCGACGGCCTCGACGAGTACGACGGCGACCATTTCGAGCTGTGCAGGGTGCTAAAAAACATGAAGTTCTCTGGCAACGTCAAGCTTTGTGTGTCGAGCCGGCCGTGGAATGTGTTTGAGCAGGCATTCGGGGCAGACCAGGCGAGGATGATCCACGTCCACGAACTCACTTGGAACGACATCAAGGTGTTTGCCGAGCACCACCTGCAAAACCACGGCGTATCTGATACCGTCTATTTAAGCAAATCAGACATCCATAAACTCAGCCAGTACATCACAGAGACGGCAAAAGGTGTTTTCCTGTGGGTGCATCTAGCAACGAAATCATTACGGGATGGTGTGGTTGCTGGCGATACCGTTGGCGATCTCTGGAAACGCCTCGAGGACTTTCCTGCCGAGCTAGAGCCCTTTTTTTTGCGTATATTGGAAGGCGTCGACAAGACCCATCAGCGATACATGGCAGACGTGTTCCAGATGATGCTTTTTACATACGAGCGAATGAGACTTACAAAGATATACGTCGCGTATTCCCTTGCACAGCAGCACGGACTGGTCCAAAATGAAAGCGACCTCCGGACCTGCCTCGACATACCCCTGGAACAGATCAAGCGCCAAATCAATGCACGGACTGGCGGCCTCACCTCAGTCTCGTCTGACGGGGAACATGTCATTCTCATTCATCGCACTGTCCGTGATTTTCTGGTGTCCAATCCTACACAGAAGTATCTTCGTGAAAAGTCGCCTTCGTTCCATCCTTACCTAGGACTGCTCAAGAGCACGTTTTGCTACCTCAGATGGGCTCTTTTACACGACGATATTCCGGACGCGCATAGTTTTGGATATTTGCGTCATCATATTGGTGCAGTTGCTGAGCGAGCCATGGTTGAAGACAGCGACGAGACAATCAAGGTGCTGGACACATGCACCGAGATTGTGTCGGAGCCAGCATATCGCAACAATGCGTATGCACACAAAGTTCTGCATGAATTTCTCGCCTTGGATGGTTTAGCACTCGCTGATTCTGATGACATGGAGGCGACAAACACGGAATCTGCCGTCCTGCGCAAGCTCAGCCTGAAGCGCTTCTTCATCTTCTGTAAGCGGTACTACTCTGCGAAGGTGGCTGCTGACAAAACATTTTTCAAGGGATACAACAACTCCGAACTTACCTACGACATATCTCGTCGTGAGTCGTGTGCCCACACCTTGGAATGCGGGTACAATCCAGGAGAGGCACTGTTCACTTATAAACTCCAACCTTATCCTACGGCTTGGCATATACTACTGGTGACCGATGTTGTTTCGTGGAAACCAGACAGGCTCCGTCTTATGAAGGAGATAGGGTTTCTTTTTAGGAAAGACTTCATATCGTTTTTAAAACATGGGGCAAGCCGCACATGTAAACTGGAGTATGCAACGTATCCTATCCCTCCGGTTGGTATTATTTGTTTGCAAAACTGCCTCCCCCTGCGCCATGTTATCAGTCGGTATTCTCAATGGTACAACTATGGATCAACGACGACAATGGACGTCATCAATGCCTTTTTAGACACGACTGCCGAGGAGAACCACATCCAGCTGGCTGATGCCATGTACTATGCGGATGAGACACAGTACAGAGCCAATCATTTAGAGACGTTGCTGGACCGTGTTGCGGCTTTTGAGCATGTTCTCGCCTCGGCAATAAAGACCACACTGCCGTTGGCTTCTTATGGTCCCGTCTTGAGGAACACTAGGCTTATGGCAAAGTTAGATCCTCAACTCGTGGCATCTCTCAAGAGTCACATTGAATCCCTGGAGTCTGCCGCTGCTGCAGTGGAGGGAAATAGGCCGGACAGATGAGGGACAAGGATCAGTTGACATAGGAGCTGAAATATGTTTGTTTGATGCCATAGTTTTCATTCTTGTTCTTATTCCAGTTTTCTTATAGTCCTCATTCGATGGTGTGAGCTAATAGTGCCCATTACAATCATTATGTCATACTAGCAAGGCGGATGTGACAGACGAAATCCCTCATCTTCTCTGCCAATCCCGCGCCGGCATCAGGGGCCGGGCACTGGTGTTGCATACTCTGGCGCAGGTACTAAGCACCTAGGCGCAGGCAGGCGCAGGGCAGCACAGCAGAGTGCAGTTGGGCACAAGAGAGGACAGGCATTGCCGACCCATTCTCGCCTGTGCTGTCCTGTGCTCGTCGTGTTGTCAGGTCTGCGCTCTGCCTTTGCTGCTTGCGTAAAGGGGCCTGAGCGAAGTTTGTTAAAAGGCGCGGAATAGCTCGCTTGCATTCTGTTTATCTATAAATAAAGACCTGCCCGCCTGAGAAGGCAGCTCGGATAGTCCCTCTGAAAGCTTACTCTTTAGACCTTATCAAACTTGCTATGCACAGTATTTTAGGCTATAATAGACAAGGATCAATACCATCCAGATACTCGTCAAAGTTGGCCATGCCGTCCATGTCTATCGTCTCGCCCCCGATATGGGCTCCGTCCAGCCCGGTGCACTGCGTCAAGGTCATCAAGGTACCGAAATCAAACCAGTCTGATATCTCGTCCAGCGGCAACAATGGTGTAGCCGAGAGCGATTCTGGATAGCCATGGTCACTTTCTACTGGTGTTGCTTCTTCGCACTCGACTGTACCTGCTTTCGCCTGCTCCCGTGCTAGTGCGTCCGATTCCCGCTTCTTGAGGTATGCGCGCGGCGTCATGCCTGTGACCTGTTTGAACTTGCGGTGGAAGTGCCAGCGCGAGACGCGTGCCTGGGTTGCCAGTCGCGCGGCGCCTCGCTTCTCTGTTTTCATTGACCCGTCCGGGTTGCGCGTGCTGTGTGCATCGGGGCTGTTTGCGGCAGCCGCCACGAGGCTGCGGATGCGCGCGACAGCCTCGTCTTCAGGCATGGCGCCTACTTCTGCGGGTTTGCACCGCTTACAGGCGCGGTAGCCCTCCGCCTCGGCCCAGCCGGCGCCATCAAAGTAGACGACATTCGCGCGCCGTGCGAGGCGTGCTTTGCAGTTGGGCCGACAGTAGATGCGCGTCGTGCGGACGCCATAGATGAAGATGCCGTCTGCAGTGGCATCGCGCGTAGAGATGGCGCGCCACCTGTCGTCGTCTGATGCAAAGGGAGGCATTTTGAATCGATGAAGAGGATTGGTAGACTCTGCCGAGAACAGAGATCAAAGATGCGAGGTGTGTTAGTCTGCAGTCATAGTCTAGAAAGTTGCTGGCAAACTGGCCAATCAGGAGCAGCCACTAGCCAGGATGCTAGAGTTTAGTAGTGATTAGATTGTAAGTAGATATTATATTTACAATGATGAAGCATATACTAGAGTGTATCAAAGAACAACAAGGTTTCTTATTCGAGTTCAAATATAGTCTACAACATTGTTATCATCAGGTGTGGTCACGCGTCGATGAGCTTCCTCACCCCGTCCTTCTTTCGTCTACCTCGGCGATGAAGGACTAACAAAGCCCATAAAAGGAAGGCCCATCAGACTCTTATACTAGTATATTAAATTAACGAAGGCTTAGCAGTATCTTCTATACTAGAGCCTCTTATCAGTGATGGTCTCATCCCCCATACAACATCGCACGACACCGAAGCTCATCCCGTGCCGCATCTATTCACAAACATGTTTAATACCATAGTGGTATTGCTAAAGGGTATTCCCCTTTTGCTCATATAGTAGTATTCCCCACAGTTGAAGTTGTTTCTGTCACAGAGAGTCGCAGAGTTGCATCCTCGACCCCAGCGTCGACCATTCTGCAACACCGACTTGAAACAAGAGGGTCGTCTGGACTCCTGATGGCACACCCTTCAAAACGGCCTGGCGTCTCTTCGTCTCTTCGTTTCTACTCTTTAAAAGGCAGCTGGGCCGCGCTCGATAGAATGAGTTCTCGATCCCCATCCCCGGATGCCAAGGACAATCAACAACACACATTTCCGCGTCATAGTCGAACTATACAAGTATAAACTACGAACTGCATTACGAAATCACACTACCAACAACACTCAATCAGACAATGGCATCTTACAAGACGGTTGCTTCGGCCGATAGTGGCCGTGACGAAGTCGACATTGGCCGGCGCGAGAGCAGCGACACGGAAGTCGGCGACTCTTTGATCGGCGACGACGAGAAGCAGTGGGAGACGATTGCGCTCGAGCGCGCACGCAAGACACGGGGCATGACGAGCGGGCTGTCGAGCACGGCATCCAAGTCACGAGTCGGGCGCTCAATTGCATTCCTGCGGTACCACCGGTGGGCCGTCGACACGGGCCTGCTCGTCATCATCCTCGGCCTCGTGGTCTTGCTGCAGCTCGAGGTTCGGTCACGGCCATCGCGGTGGCAGGTTGGCGGCGACTACACGGCCGCCGGGCCCGTCTGTGCGTATTTCTGCCATCCGTTTGTCGAGAGTAGGCTCATGCTAACTGGATAGTCTCGACCAAAGTCATCAAGTGGGAGGCCGACGAGGCGTTCGTGCCCACGGCAGACCACGCCTTCTTCTCGAACGAGACGACAGCACAGTGGAACACTCTGATGCCCGGTATGGCTTTTCATTCCTTTCATCTTCTCAGCGACTTGCTAACGGTATACAATACAGCCGGCACGGGCTGGAGACACACCGAGGACGAGACGACGTTCTTCACGACCACAATGACACACCAGCTCCACTGCATTGTAAGTCCAAGCCGTAGATCACCTCTAGATTGCTGGTCCTCCGTGCTGACAAACAGTTCATGATGGCGCGCATCTACTCGTCGCTTCGCGCCGGCCAGTCCGAAGGGTCCCAGGGCCTACCCGAGGACTACCACTCGCACTACCTGCACTGCATCGACTACCTGCGCCAGGCGACCATGTGTGCCGGTGATGTCGCTGTTGAGGCGCACGAGCCGGACGATGCCGACGACAACGGCCCGCTGGACGGCGGCTGGAGTGGCCATCATGTGTGCAAGGACTACAGCCAAGTCACATCATATCTCGAGGGTGAGTCTCTTTGTTATTATCGTGTGCCTATATTTTATCAATTGCTAACAATGCAGGCCAAATTCGGGACGGTGTCCGGACAGTGCTGCCGATTGACGACTAGGCGTCCATCTCGTTTTCTGTCTTTGCTTTGTTTCTTTCTCATTCTCTTGTGAGCACATACCTGGCGTTGGTCTTTTTTTCTTTCTTTTTCGATTTTATTTTCTTTCTTGTCACTATTATATTCATCGTAAATCATCGGGTAATCAAACACACTTCCCCTCCGGCCACACCTCCAACGTAGAGACACCCACTCATAAGCAGTGGCACAGCCTCGTAATACGCCAGAACTAGTAATGCTCTTCGCTGAAAGAGTCACAGCATAAGCTACAGCGTGCGGCATGGCTCAACAAGCGGCCAAGAACCGGCCCCATGCCGCAGAGTGGACCAGGCCGAGTCACCGTTACCCGATGCCTAGTACGTCGATGACTCCATTTGCCGCCTTCGCCATGACCTTCCTCTTTCGACCGATCGTTAGCGTGCCCTCTCATCTCTGTTATGGTACTTAACTGGCATAGGATCGCACTTCGTTTGTCGCTTCGTATCTCATCCTCAACACTGCATCATCGTCCATTATTGATGCCACTGACTCCTTCGCCGAGCCTGCCCGTCATCCACCAGCGTCGCATTGCCTATGCTAAGCAGCCCCATACATAAGCTTATCCCGTACTATAAAGCGTTTTGTCTGCCCGTTATCTTACATCACATTGCCAAGACTCGGCTCTGTGCTCTCAGCTCGTTCTCAGCTCTCAACTCAACTCCGGTCTCGAATTAGCTTAGCTCAGCTCATCTCATCCAGCTCATCCAGCTCAACTCAACTCAGCTCCCAACCTAACTCTTAACTCATCTAGCTGAATAGCTCGCATCTACACCTCATCGCACCACTCCGTCTACACATACAATGCCCCTCTCTCTGCGCCCCGGCACGCTGGCCGACGTCAAGCGCATGGCCGACATCTACTTTGACGCCTTTTCCACTAACACCATGAACGCCCGCGTCTTTCCCAAGAGCCTGCCCGAGTCGCACGTCTTTTGGGAAAAGAACATTGCCGACGGCTTCAAAGACACCTACTCCAACTTTGTCCTCATGGTCGACGACGACACCCAGGAGACCGTCGCATTTGCCATCTGGGGCAGCCCGCGTCTGCCCACCGACACGACGCCCAGCATGCCACCCGTGGACACATTCCCGGCCGGCGGCGACCGAGACAACGCACGTGTCTTCTTTAGCGACCTCGAGCAGCAGCACAAGCGCTTCATGACCGCCGACGACGGCTCGCACATCCCGCACTGGTACCTCGAGCTGATCGCGACGCACAAGGACCACCAGGGCAAGGGCGCGGCCAGTGCACTGCTGCGCTGGGGTGAGCAGCGCGCCGACGCCGACCAGGTGCCGTGCTACCTCGATGCGACGCCCGACGGCCGGCCCGTCTACACGTCCAAGAGCCACGGCTTCCGCGAGGTGGATGCGCGCACGTACATGGGCGGCGAATACGAGCATGTGTTTATGATTCGCGACCCAAAACCGGTCGCCAAATAGTTCTATTGTCCATAGCGCTGATTTAATCTACTATTTTAACATCTAACAATTATCATCCGTCTATATTCTGTCCTGTATATTTCCCGTACTTTAAAAAGACCGGGTCGTCGCGCAGGCGTTGTAGGTCGGCCTCCCGTAGACAGAGCCCGGCTGCAATCGACCCGTCGGCAGCTTGCGGCATCAGGTAGCCCAGGCCCTCGACGGGCGTAAAGGCCGGCCGGCGCACAGCACGGGCAACGCCGAGTCCTAGACCAAAGTCCATGTCCTCGGTATGGCTCGGCACGCTGGCCCAGGAGCTCAGCATGAAGCCGCCTGCGGCCGTGTCGACTGCCCCAACAAACGAGATGCTGGACGCCGCCTTGTCGGGGAAATGGCTGTAGCATGTGGCCAGTGCCCGTGTTCTCCGCACCAGCTTATCCTTGTCGATTTCGCTGCGGAGGCGTGCGGCCACTTCGCCGAGAGGGGCATCGACTACTGCCTGCACCGTGGAGATTGTATGGATCGTCATGTTCTGGAGCAGGCCGGGGTACGATGGAGACACGCCGAGGAAGTGACGCATGTCAATAGCACGCGCAAACGTCGAGGGTGTGGCGGCGGCATCGAGTCTGTGCAAGCGGGCACGAACAATGGACTGCCACACGAATGCCGTATAGGCGTCGTTTGTCGACACAAACGTGGGGGCGCCCGCGCGAGGAAGAGTTACGTTGGCGTCCTTCTTAAGAGCCGCGAGGCTTGCAGCACTGAATTCAAAGTATGACCACACACTTTTAACAGGATGGGCTAGCTGTGTAGGTTCCGTGCCGTCGTTCTCTGCTGCTTGGATGATCTGCTCAGGGACCAGCTGGAACGGATCGCTGCCTCCCTCGTCCGGCCCAAGCACAGGCACAATCGGCAGACGCGCACAGTTGCCGGCCAGACACTCTTCCTCGGTAAACACGTCGCCACGGCATGCCTTTGACAACCACCGGATCACCTCGCCCTGGCCCGCCATGTCCATCACCGCGTGGTGTGCCGTAAACGTCAGCAGCAAGCCGCCCGGGATAAAGCCGGCCATGACCATGAAGACGTGCGTCTCGCGCAGGTGGGCTTCGCTGGGCTGCCCGGGGAATGTCCGGCGCGAGGCCACATTGTCCTCATCGAGCATAGAAAAGGGGAACCCGGCTGCCTCCATCGCGGCGAACGTGTCTGGGCTTCTTGCATCGGCAACGCAGAGGTCAGGAGCCGTCGCTCCTTGGATCGGTGCAAAGCGGTACCGCGCCGTCGTGTCGTCCAGCACCACCTGGCCAGCAGTCCACGGGAAGGCAGCACCTAGACGCCCGAGCCCGCCTGTCAGCGTCCGCGTGATGTGTGCTCGGTGAGCAGCGCTGTCGTCGGCGATGGCAAAGATGTACGTGATCTGCGTGTAGATTTGTATGCCCGGCTGCTGCCCAAACACGCCAATGTCCATCGTGGATGACTCGTCTAGCGTCTGCCTTTTCAGAGAATCCATAGTGAGTTGTAGCTATGGAAGATGAAGCTGGTGTGCTAACAGCTATTCTCAAAGCCTATTCAAGTCTATATAAGTCTATAACCCCGCATCGACTGTGCACGACTCATAATGATTCATAACACGTGATACTAAGAAGTTGATTTGCTTCACAGATCTAAAGTATCTAGAACTGTTTTATAGTCTGTGACTATGCAGTAGACCGTACATCCAGTCATGTTGAATATGCTAGTTCTTGCATTTACTTGTTGCTGCTTCGATGTTGTTAGCATTGCAGTAGCGTCGATCGAGGTAGCCTGCAGATGCTACTCTGGTGAGCCACAATCCGATAATCAGTTGCTCCAACAGGTGGCTTAGCACTCTCGCACTCTTTTCTTTCTCTTCAGTGCGTCGTTCCTCTTGGTGTCTACTTATTGGGTCTATTCCGATCCGTCCTTCACTCAGCGACCCGATATGAGACCACACGACCGCGCTACGACCAACGGCCACTACCATACGGACCTCATCGACTATACACCTTGGATCCAACAGCAGATTACCTGCCCGCAGGTCATCAGTACCTGCATCCGCGTGCCGTGCCGCTGGTCATAAGCGTGCCGATTTTACTGGCTGTGACTGACGTAGTTGCACGTGAACCTCTCAGACATTTGCAGTGAGACAGTCTAATGTGTAGTATCGGCCCCGTGTGGTCGCCTCGTGTGCCTGACGTCGATTAGATACAGAAGCGAATATAAGAAGGTAGAATAAAATAAACGAGAATAAACTAGAATAAACTAGCCAGTGGCTGCCTTGCACACCAACCTGAGTCGTGACTCGTTCACAGCCTTGCAGATGACCGCATCACCCGACCCAGCGCATAAAGAACAGGAGAAAATAGAAATAGAAGAGAAGATGAAGACTGCCAGCACCATACAAAGCTAATAATAGGCGATGCTGTTCTTAATAGCAGTATAGCAGTATAAATATAATAAGAGACGGCGTCGTATTCTTTTCTTTCGTATGCTTTTGATTCTTGTTCAATTATTCTTTCCCCTATTTTCTGCCATGCGTTCGCGCGATTGCGATCATACATCACAGAGCCGCAGCAAAAGTAAAGAGCGGCATACATCTCCATCGTTATCGTCATCACCTCTCCCTACCCACGGTGACGAGCAGCTCGATCATCTTGTTCGCAGCATACTATCGCGCACTCTTTCCAAGTTCGACGGTGAGCCCAGTCAAGGCCAAGGTCAAAGACAAGATCAAAGTCAAACTCAAAGCAGAGGCGAGCACGGCAAGAGCCCCACCCACGGCTCGCAGAACAACGAACTCGCTCAGCTTGTCCTCGGCCAGGTTGCCCAGTTTGCCGTCAACCGGTATCTTAAGAGCAGGAAGAACAAGGCTGCCAAGAACGCAAGAGACGCCAGAAACGCCAGAGCAAAGACACTATCGTCAGTTCCGATGCCGTTCCTCTTTGGCGGTGGCGGCCGGCCGATCGGCAGCGGCGAGCGTGAACGCATGCAGCGCCGCCGCGAGGCCGGCCACAGTGGTTCATATGATGCGCCCTATAATGCTCCCTATGATGCTCCCTATGATGCTCCATATGAAGCTCCATACGACGGCAACCAAGAGATTCACTTGACCGATCCGCTGCCGCCCGAACCAGTGCCCGTCATTCCGCCACCCTCTTACTTTCCGCCACGGGATCCGGCGCCTGAACCCAAGCTACGCCGCCGCCGCCGGCACCAAAACTTGAGTGGCCGTGACAGAGACAAAGATGCACCAGACTCACGCCCCCCCCTTGTGATCCCACCGTCGCCGGAGAAGCCACTATCGCCACCCTTGCCTCGCTCCTACACATGGGACTCGACACCCACGTTCCCACCAGCAGGGACTTCAAGCCGGTACATGTCGTATGACCGTCCGCCGTCGCGGTCTCCTTACTTGTACCATCCAAACTACCCCCTGCATGAGCCATACCCACCGCAGCCCGAGTCGAGGCGTCGCCGCACGGGCCCGACAGACCCTCTGACACCGCCCATCTCGCCCTACCGGCCACCCGAGACGCCGCGCGAGACACCGCGTGAGCAGCAGCGCCGCCGCGAGAGTGAGAGAGATACGGACCGCGAGCAGCGACGCCGCGACCGCGAGTATGACAAGGAGCGGCGGCAACGGAAGGGGGAAGCACGGCCGCGTGAGTCTGGGAAAGAGAGGGAGAAGGAAAAAGAGAGGGAAAGAGACAAGGAGAGGGAGAGATCGAACAGGGAGCGCGAGAGAATCAGTCTTGAACGGTCGCGCGAGGCGGCCCTAGCCCTGAGCATTGACGACTTTCTCAAGCAGATTCGCAAGACGGACGACATTGTGTATCGAAACCTGTACCGGCCCCTCGTGGACAAGTATGACGACCATCGCGACAGAGACAGAGACAGAGATAGAGACCGCGGCCGGTGCAGCTGCCGGTCCATCATTATGCAGTCGGCTGACCTGCAGCGGTCCTTAGCGCGGTCGCGGTCGTCGGCGCATGCGGTGCGCGATCTCCTGGAAGTACCGCTGGTCGAAGACCGGAGACGGCGGCGGCGGTCGACGGTGCATTTTGCATCTGAGCAGACCATGTAGTCATTGTGTGTTGTGTATCGTGTATTCATTGCGTTTTTCCATCATTCTACCATATTATCATGCAACCATATCATTGTTCATCCATATTATCATCAAGTCATAGAGCATTATCAATCAATTTAACATTATCCAATTCATTATTTACATCATATTAGCCAGTTCATTATCATTATATCGTGCCTTTTTCTAAATCTTTGCGCGCACATCTGTTCCGGCTCTGCGCATATGAACAAACTTTGAGGCAACCACAAGACTGGCGCCGACGACAAGCAGCGAGCCAGCATACGCCTGCGTACCAATGTAGCTGCCATCCAAGGCCGTGACCATGGCACCGGCGGCGGGTGGTCCAAAGATAACAGCGGCACCGATAAAGGTGAAGCCAAGGCCGATGCGCTGGCCAATCTTTGACATGTCGGTCGTAAGGCTCGTGAGGCCGGCCGGGAACAGAGCCTGCAACGCACCGGCGACGATACCATAGAGCGAGATCCACACATAGAGGCCGACCTGGTCCTTGATGGCGATCCAGCTGAAGCAGAAGAGGGCACAGGAATAAGCTACGGGGCACAGGATGTTGATGGGCCCGACATGGTCGGCGAAATAGGCCGACGACAGCCGGCCAATGACGCCGACGCCGTTGAGCACAAGCAGCAGGTTCAGCGACTCGGGGTAGGTCATGCCGGCGGCAAGGCCGCTGCGGCCAAACGAGGCAATGTAGTAGTAGCTGATAAAGGTGCCGCCAATGTTGAAGATCATGCCGAGGCCAAAGAGCACATAGTCTGGCTCACGCAGCGCATTCCAGTCAAACATAGACTCCTGCAGCGAGCCCGGCTTCGCGCGCACGCGCGGCCGGATAAGCAGGCCGGCAATGCCAAGCAGCGCAAGCTGCAAGAAACCGGCCGTGCGCATTGTCCACGCGAACCCGATGGAGGGCAGCAGCTGGCGCGCCAGGGCCGGGTACACGAGGCCGCCGGTGACATTGCCGCACGTCAGCACGCCGAGCGCGAGCATGCGCTTCTTTGTGAAATACGTCGTGACGATAGACATGCTGGGACAGCACATGAAGCCACCGCCAATGCCAACGGCAAAGCCCTGCGACAGCATGAGCTGCCAGTACTGCGTGCTGCATGACGAGCCAAAGAGGCCGGCAATCACGCACACGAAGCCGAACCAGTAGCACTGGTGGAAGTAGCCGGCGTCGCTGAGGCGACCGGTGATGCCGCTGAGGAAAAAGGCAAAGAAGACCTGGACGGAGCCGATCCAGGAGATGGTGGACGGTGGCAGGGGCGCGAGGAAGTCTGCATAGTAGGCCTGGAACACGCCAAAGGAGTTGATGAAGCCCCAGGTGTTGGCAAACACGAGGTGCGTGCAGACACACGTGGTCCAGGCAGTCCAGCCGCCGTCGGGGGGCGGGCCGGCGTCTTCCATAGTCGGCGGCGTCGGCGGGATGATGAAGCGCTGGACGAAGCCGAGGCCCTTTTTGACGGACTGTGCCGTGGAGCGGACAGAGCGTTGGGTTCGTTGCGTGCGCTGAGTAGCGTTAGTAGTCGTGCGGTGGTTGCGGACGGCGCCGAGCTCGGGGTCCTCGACCGAGTACGACTCGTCGTCTTCCGATCGTCGGGCGGTGCCGGCGACCGTCTTTTCGTTCACATCGAGTGCTCCGTCGCGGTGGTCAGAGTTGTGCTGGACGGAAACACTGCTCGGCGTGGACGCAGCCGTGCCGGTTAGGACGGTGTGCTTCTCGTCCGAGTCGGACCATGTAGACTTGGACATGGTTTCATGTGTTAGGGATGTGTCCGGGGATGAGGTCGCTATGTTGAGGAGCAATTCACAGAGGTTGTATTCGAGTCATGTAGATGGGTATTAAGAAGATGGTATGGGAACGTGCTGCTTTTAATCACATTGAACATCTACTAAATAAATATACGATAAAGGATAAAAGGATTAAAGAAATTAAAAAGAAAGGAAACCATTCTTTCTCTACCGCTGGACCCATAGATGAATGTTCCTGTGATGGCTTTATTTTGTTAGCTCCGTCTGCAATCTGAAGACTGTAGATAAACGATAATAAGATTTTCTAAATGGGTCTAAGTGAAATAGAAAATCGAAACTCGTTATCTTGTAGAGCGATTGTTGGTGCCGGGTCCCAGTTGTGTTTTCTCGACTGCTCGATTGCTCGACTGCTTAACTGCTTGACGACAGTTAGCCTGATGGACTGGGCATGACCTGGACGGGACGGATCCTTGCTGTATGACTCGGCTCTGCATCCAGGCCCGGTCACGGCACACAGAATGTCAAGCCAAGCCAAGACTGCTGCTGCTGCCAGCCATACGGGTTTCAGTACCGTCTTTACCACCATTGCCGTTATTCCCAGACGCGATATGGCTTGCATGCAGCAGCCAACAGGTACAGGCAGAGAGTAGGTGCAAAGAACGGAAGAGAAGAGGGGAACCGGGAGGTCATAACACCGGTGTCGGCCCTCTCGTTTATCTCGTTGGGCCTCTTCCCGTCCATTATCTTTCGTTGGCCCTCTCTCTCCGCTTCTCTATCACGCCCGCAGACAGTCGCATGTGCCCGATCATGCATGAATACCTACCTCTCGATAGATATTCAATAATCAACCAAACTACACCTCTGGTGTTCTTGGTTATATTCTTTGACTAAATCATCGAGGCTTGCTTTTCCGTCCAGCTCGGCTTAGGCTGGGAAAATAAATAATCCTCTTCCTTATCAGCCCCTCGGCCCTCGAGTCCTCGGCGCCGTCCCCGCTAATATCGGTCGGGGCTGTAGGCCGACGTGCGCTCTGCGTCGAGCAGCAAGCTAGAGCAGCTAGAGCGGGTATGGAAACCAACGGCATAAGCCGGCTTGACCGACTACCGATATAACGAACAGCAGGTAGACCAAGTGCTGCTGCAGCTGATTACCGAATACTAACTCGTGCTGATGTCTGGGATGCTACGATGCTACGATGCTACAACTACAGTGTCTATTATGTCTACGATGGGTAGCCTGGTCAACAATCCATCCAGCCTTCCGTCCATCGTTTCTTCAGATTAGAGGACAGCCTGCTAAGATAGGAAACCTTTCAAAGAACTAACAGTCAACGGCCTTGGCACAAGCTTAAATGTAATAAAACTGCCTCTTGAACTAGTCAATATAAAGTCCTAATCATAACCACAATCAAATCAAAGCATACGGAGTAGCCAAAATCATATTCGATATTCAGACAGCGGCTTTATAGACAGAACCAAAAAGCATGAGCTTCTCTACGTCCGTGATGCATAAGCCATCATATCGTCACAGCTAATTCGATGTTCATATTATCAAACCATCGATCAGATCGTCAATCCACCGTTGCCACTTGTCAACCACGCCCTTGGCTAGTAGGGCGCAGTAAGCAAGCTGTATTACGCCGTGCCCCGCGATTCTTTATCGTAGACACCAATTACATCGCTGTTGGTACTTCGTCACCCTCTTCTTAACTCTCATCATTCTCTTTTTAATCTCACCGTCTCTTAGACTTCTATCACCACTCTTCTCTCTACCCTCTTCTCTCTACCCTCTTCTCTCTACCCTCTCCCTCTCTACACTCTCATCTCTCTACACCATGCCTACTGGGTCCTGCCACTGCGGCCGCGTGCGCATCACCATCCCCACCGCGCCCGCATACCTCAACGAGTGCCAGTGCACCCTCTGCTTCAAGTACGGTGTCCGGTGGTGCTACTTTACCAAGGACCAGGTGACTGTCGAGATTGCCTCTGACAGCGACGGCGACACAAAGCAGTACTTGCTCTCGAGCCCCGCCGCCGCGTCGGCAACACCCCTGCCGGGCCTCGCGCTCTACATCCGCAACGACGTCGACTACAAGACAAAGCCCGAGAACACGGCCTTCAACCGGTGTGCCAACTGCGGCGGCGTGGCCTTTTGGATCCGCACATATCCATCGTACGCCGAGAAGCCAAACGGGCGCACCGGCATCAACAGCCAGCTCTTTGCGCGCGACGTTGTAGAGGGGGTCGAGATCCGCAAGGAGCCCGGTCCGCCGTGATGATCTTCAGAGATGACATGAGTTCGTGGCGGGATGGATGTCTATCTACTGTTTGTCTGGGATGATATGACTTGGTGTTTGTGTGTTTGCTTGAAGCTAATGTTTGATATCGATCATGTTCTAGATGCTACATCACAATACGAGCGATGATTCTCTACCGCGTATATGCTATTGCCAATGATTGTTCTTATTAAGGTTTTCTGTCTTGTAGTATATCTTATCATTCACAGATACTGAAATATATTTATCCAACCACTATGACAAAAGAAAACTAAATTACTTTATTAAAATGACTACTCACAGTTTTATTTCTTGCTTCCTTTCTTTCTTACCAATTAATTTTTTTCTGTTATATAACTCTATCCAAATAAACTACACAATATTCTAGAATCGTACACTCTACTTTATATTGTTGTATTCCTGTTATCAACACCACATGGACATCATCAATACTCATCACTAAAGTCTACTAAGTCTACTAAGTCTACTAAGCTTAGAGTCTACTACAGTCTACTACAGTCTACTACCAGTACCCACTAATCTGGCCAACCAGCGGTCAGCAGCCCCTCCTCTTCCACATTACATTAGCACCGCCTTACGTCGTCCATCTCCACTGCAACTCTCCCAACAAACACACTTCACCACAGCTTCCACCTCAACAGCTACCACCTCATCTACAGCAACACAGCTGCACATTTCTACTGCCCTACAGACCTACGGGACGATACGCTACGACGGCCCGCCATCCACAGAATGCACAAGTGATGGTAGCAGAACCAAGCACCATGGCGCTGCCCGAAACTGAGAGTGCGGCGACGGCGGGCGACAGCGCAAGCTCGCCCAAGGGGGTGACGACGACGATGACGGCAGACACAGACACGACCGGCACAGACACGGCAGACACAGAAACAGCAACACCTGCGCCGTATGACCCGTTTGCCGACCCCGAAGGCGACGCCCCGTCCGACACCGAGCAACCCCCCATCGACGCATCCGTGGCTACCCTTAAGCCATCCACCTCTACATCCACTCCCTCTATCTCTACTCCCTCTGCATCTACAGCAAACAGACCGGCGGCTCTCAGCTTCCTCACTCCGAACTCTTCCTCCTCCGCCTCTGCCTCCGCCTCCGCCTACATCGACCCGACCCCCGCGACTCCCTTGACCTCCAACCCGCCATCCCGGTCGCCGTCCAACGCGGCATCCCAGTCGCGCTCCGTCGCTTCGTCGTCGCCTGCACCATCCGACGACGACAAGCGGTACTTGAGCGATGATTCGTCCTCCAGGAAAGACAAAGACAAGAGAGCGCCCTCAGCGTCGCGCTCTGAGATCCAGTCCATCATGGAGCAGTTTAGCGGCGACGGCGGCGGCCCGGGTGCCGAAGAAGTGATGAGCCCGCGGCTCGAGAACATGGCATCGCCACTGCTGGGTGCGCCGATGCATCACCCATCACAGGCTTCGCTGTCACAGTCGCAGACGCCATCACACCCGCCGCGGAAATCAAGTCTGGAACCGCTGGCGCCGACCATTGCCCAGCAGATCGCCGAGACCGCAGAGGCGGCTGACGCGGCCGAGGCGGCAGGAGCAGCAGACGTGCCGGCTCAAGACTCTCCACAATCCTTCAACGAACCCGACGACAAAGGCCCGCCGGTGCCGCCGAAAGACAAGGACGACGCCGAGATCCAGAGCATCCACACACCGCTATCGCCCACCGTGTCACTGCACCGGCCGCCGCCGCCCGAGCCCGAGCCCGAGCCGGTGCTCGCGTTCGACTTCCACCGCTTCCTCGAACAGCTGCGCAACAAAAAGGCCGACCCTGTGGCGCGCTACCTGAAATCGTTCCTCTCCGAGTTTGGCAAGCGTCAGTGGATGGTGCACGAGCAGGTCAAGATTATCAGCGACTTCCTAACGTTTATCGCCAACAAGATGGCCGTCTGCGAGGTCTGGCGCGACCTGTCGGATGCCGAGTTTGACAATGCGCGCGAGGGCATGGAGAAGCTTGTCATGAACCGGCTGTATACGCAGACGTTCTCGCCCGCCATCCCGCCGCCGCAGCCGATCCCCGGCGCAAAACCCAAGCGCCGCGGCGGTGAGCGTCCCATGGGCCCCGGCCGCCGCGGGCAGCACCAAGAAGACGTCGAGCGCGACGAGATTTTGTCACAGAAGATCAACATTTATGCATGGATCCGCGAGCCGCACCTGGACATCCCACCCATTGGCGGCGACAGCGGGCGGCGGTTCCTCAAGCTCGCGCAGCAGGAGCTGCTGAAGATCAAGAGCTACCGCGCGCCGCGCGACAAGATCATCTGCGTGCTCAACTGCTGCAAGGTCATCTTCGGCCTGCTCAAGCACAACAAGGCCGACTCGTCGGCCGACTCGTTTATGCCGCTACTGATCTACGTCGTGCTGCAGTCGAACCCGGACCACCTCGTGTCCAACGTGCAGTACATCTTGCGCTTCCGCAACCAGGACAAGCTAGGCGGCGAGGCGGGCTATTACCTGTCGTCGCTGCTCGGCGCCGTGCAGTTTGTCGAAAACATGGACCGCACGACGCTCACGATCACGGACGAGGAGTTTGAGCGCAACGTCGAGGCGGCCGTGTCGGCCATTGCCGAGAAGCACCGCGCCGCATCGCCGCCGCTGCCCGTGCCGCCCGAAGACTCACCGACGTCCAGCAAGCCGGACGAGAACCAGCCGGTGGCACCTCCTCAGGATGCAGGCGCAGCAGCGTCCAATCCACTGGTGGAAGCGCTACCACCGCCGCCACCACCACCACAGACACAGACGCAGCTCAGCCCCGACGGCGAGGACAAGGACGCCATTACCGGGCTGCTGCGGACCATCCAGCGGCCGCTCAGCACCATCGGGCGCATGTTTTCCGAGGATCCAACACAGGCACAGGCGCAGGCTCAAGCACAATCGTCTCCACAGGCACGTGGCCGCAGCCCGCAGTCCAGGGATGAGCGCCGGCGGCCGGTCGACATCGACGGCGTTGAGGGGGTCGAAGAGGCGTCGACGCGCCCCCCAATGCCGGCCGAAGAGGCGGCGGCGCGGCAGGCGAGCGCAGAGGCGGCCGAGGCACAGCGGCTGCACCGCGTCGAGCACGCAAGCATCGTCGAGACGCTGGCGGGCATGTTCCCGGACCTGGACCGCGACATTATCAGCGATGTCGTGTACCAGAAGGAGGGCCGTGTCGGGCTCGCCGTGGATGCCTGTCTAGCCTTGTCGTCGTGATTTATCGCGTTCTTCTCTTTTCTCTTTCACTTTTCTCTTTCCCTTTTCTTTCATTGCTATCCACTCAGCGTCCATATCTTCCATAGCCATCTAGCATATAGAAATCTGTTAATAGCTATTTCTCAATACAATACATTGATCATCAATTCTAATGTGAAGGCCCTAGAGAATACATTAATCTTTAGACTCTATTGTGAAGGATAATTCATAAGAACAAGTGCAATGAAAACTACCAGATCAAAATTATTGATAATCGCCACTGTGGCTTAGCTGACGACAGGATTAGCTAGGAACGCGTCGAGTTCATATCGAGTTTTCCTTCCACTGCTTTTATCAATTCATAAGCACTCTAGAACACTGCATCGACATGCTCCTGTCCAACACAACATCGGACTGCATCTGCTGTGCGTGTGCAGTCTGTCGTACGTGTTGAGTGGCTGACCGTTACAGAATCGAGAACAAAAGTACGAATAGAGGAGACTACCCCTGACTGACAGTCGCCGTGTCTTGGGTCAGGGTCTTGCGCGTCTTGTCAGAGCAGGCCGTCTGCATACAGTCCTGAGACTGACACGAAGACTCTACTTAAGTGAAGTCGTGCATCCAGAGGCGAAAGGTGTACGAAGAAGGACGACGTGTACGTGGAGAAGTCGTAGTCGTTGAGGATCTAGACCGCGACACGTATCTGGGGAAGACTTGGTTTTTTTTTAGTTTTGCTAGTTTAATTTATTTTTTGTTTATTTTAGTTTGGATTTAGTTTTGAATTCAGAGTCTGCTGGTTCGGTGGCTGTGGCAGGGTGGACATTCAGACGCAAGAATAAGAAAGGGGCGCGTTAAAGAAGAGGAGACGAGAACTGTAAACGATTGGATGTGAGAGCTGAAGAGTGAGAAAATAAATGAGAAGGAAAGAAAAGGAAAAAGAAAAAAACCGGATGACACAGGGGCACGTTGCAAACAAACCAGGGGCAGCGGCAAGACTAGACGAGCTAGAACATGGAAGACCCGATCGGCAGAAGTAAGACCAGACAAAAGAAAGCAAGACACTACAACGTCTGTTTCATAGTCACAACTGGACGGGAGACCGGAGACCGGAAGTGTCCTCGGAGAATCACAGAAACCGGTTTGCTGCAGTGTATTCGTTGTCGTTCTTGTTTGCTTTATTGGCTGTGATTCATACAATGCAATATTGATATTACAGTACTACGCCGTATATGCAGGGAACTGCAGGGAAAAGCAGGGAGCGGCCAGAGATGGCGATGCCCAGACGCCAGACGCAGTCGTGCCCAGCCAATCTCGGAGAGGGTCTCTGTGCAGGTATTGACAACAAGACAGGGTTTGTAATGAATAGAGCATGGGAGCTCAAGAGTAGAGAATGGTACGAGATGGATTCAATTTGATTGTTGAGGTGGCTGTTTGATTTCTTTGATTTCTTTGTTCGTTGGGTTGGTTTTCTTCGTTTCCTTTTCATTCTGTTTCTTCTTTTGATTTTCTTTCATTCTTCTCAGTCTTTGATTCTTCATCAACATCTCATCGACGTTTCTTTCTCATCTCCTTTCTCATCTTCTCCGTCCTCCAATCTTCACCTCAGGGGCAACGTAATGTTGTTTCAACTCCTTCTCCGTCCCGCCATCCATCCAGGAGCCACTGGTCCTCACCCTCATCCACTTCCCGAACCCATACCACCAATACCGTACGTGTGCACCCTGGCTATGGAGATGCTGTTGCAGTATTATGGAGATGTGGAGATGTGATGGAGCTGTGCCTGGAAGCGTACATGGAGAATGGACTGAGGTCACTATTAATAGGAAATACTTGGTGAAAGAGAAAGCACAAAGAAGGACAGGAAGAAATGTAGCAATGTACAGCTTGAATAAATACTAGTAGCTTCCTCTTGTTTCATCCTGGCCTGAGCTTGTCTTCTAGCTGGGCTTCTTCTCGAGTTGCTTCATCATCTAGCTGCTTCGTACACTCGATCAGGCTCAAACTCGACTTCTTTGGTTTGATCTCTTCACTGCTTTCTTGATAATACGTCCATCACTCGTCTATCACCCGTGCTTCCAGCTCGATAAGTCCAATCCATCACTCGCTGCTTCGCAGCTCGTTCAAGTCAACATGTCCGAAGAAGGTGGCTTCGCAGCTCCCTCGGCTGCCGCGGCCGGCCATGGCGCCGACAACCAGGACAGCCGCCGCCCCGGCCTCACGCCCATCCTCGTGCTCCCGCGCGGCAGCAACGACATCCTGTCCCCCACGAGCCCCATCCAGCACACGCCCAACCCCTTCGGCTCGCGCCAGCACACGAGCCTCGACATCGACGACTACTTTGTCGGCCCGCGCGACATCAGCAAGCACTCCAAGTGGCCGCTGTTCATGCAGATGCACGGCTCCATCCTGCCCAAGATGATCCTGCCGCTCTTCTTCCTCGGCGGCTGGTCGTCGTGCATCGTGTGCGTGTCCAAGTTCACCGATGCGAATCTCGGCATCAGCAGCACGCTGCTCACCGTCACCGGTTTCGTCGTGAGCTTGACCCTCAGCTTCCGCAGCAGCACCGCCTACGAGCGCTACGCAGAAGGCCGTCGCTACTGGGCGCAGCTCATCAACACCAGCAACTGCCTCGGCCGTGTGTTCTGGGTCCACGCCAAGGAGCGCGACGACGAGCGCGACCGTGACGTGCTAGCCAAGCTCACGGCGCTCAAGCTCATCGTCGCGTTTGCCGTCGCGCTCAAGCACAAGCTGCGCTTCGAGCCGTACACCGACTACCCCGACCTCGACGGCCTCGTCGGTCACCTCGACACGTGTGCGCGCGCCGCGACTCTCGACGACCCCAGCCACGTGAACGGTACGCAGAACCACAGCTTCCTCAAGCGCACCGGCGAGTTCCTCGGCGTCTCGTTTGCCGCCAGCAACCCGCGCAAGCAGATCAAGCGCGCCAAGCGCTCGCTCGGCAACCTGCCGCTCGAGATCCTCACGTACCTCGCGACGTTTACCGACGACCTCGTGCTCAACGGCCAGCTGCCCGTGCCAATGCAGCAGACGCTCGCGTACAACAACGTCGCGACCCTTAACGACATCCTCACCGGCTGCGAGCGCGTGCTCACGACGCCCGTGCCAATCGCGTACGCCATTGCCATCAACCAGATCACGTGGCTCTACGTGTTCCTGCTGCCGTTCCAGCTCTTCAGCGCGCTCGGCTGGATCACGATCCCGGCGAGCATGGCGGCCGGCTACATCATCCTGGGCCTGCTGTTCATCGGCCGCGAGGTCGAGAATCCGTTCGGCCAGGACGTCAACGACCTGCCGCTCGACACCTACTGTGCGCAGATTGCCGCCGAGGTCGACCTGATGGCGGCGCGGCCCAAGCCCGTCCAGGGCGCGTGGATCGAGTCGCTCGACAACAAGGTGCTGTGGCCGCTGAGCACGAGCGGCTGGAACGTCTGGATGCACCGCGGCGAGGCGCGCGTGCGCGAGGCGCTGCGCACCAAGTGCGACAAGTCGTACACGGTCGACGAGGAGGAGGAGGAGGTGACGGTCAAGAAGAACAGCCGGCGCAGACGCTGGCGCCGCAAGAACGGTAACGCCAAGCGGGTCGAGGCCGACTCGGCCAACGGCAGCATCACGGCGACGGAGCACAGCGGCAAGGAAAAGGGCACGCGCAGCAAGGTCGCGACGGCCATTGACAGTGTTTGATCAGTTTGCTACATGGCGTACGGAAAAAATATCAGGTACGGCGCTCTTTGATTCTTTTTTATTTTATATCTTTCGATCTTTTTGCCTTTCTTTCTTTGTGTTTCCTGGCTTTCGTCTTTTTCTTTTCTTTTCTTTTTACCATCACATCACATCACTACATAGGCCGGTTCGTAATTTGGAGTAGATACTTTCTTTTGTCAATATTATCATAATTATATCGTATATCTTTGTATCTCATACTTTCTTCATATTTTATACTTTCTTCAAATCACATGCTATCTTCATCTACAAATACCTTTATCCCTAATGGCACGACTTTCCGTGCTTTCTCAGCCGCAGGTAGTTGTACGGCAGCGGCGCAAGGAAGCCCGCACCCATCGACACCAGCGCGGCACCCCAGAACGCCGGCTCGTCAAACGCCACGACGCCCCCCATCAAGTGGTAGTCGACCGCGTTCTCGGCCACCTCCATCGTCACCATGCTAATAAAGCTCATGCCCACGGCTGTGCGCGCGGCTTCTCGCAGCGGCAACCTATCCTTGCCGAGCTTGAGAAGGAACGTCTCAAGCGTGATGGAGGACGCCAGCCCGCTCGCGACGGCGAGGCCCATGATGGTCGGCCACATGCCCAGGTCGGCATGGTGTGTCTGCAGGTACCACATGGCGGCAAAGTCGCCGACCGAGCACCCAATCAGGCAGCGCAGCGTGTTGACGCCGGCGCGGCGCCATGTCGGGGCGTGCTGCCAAAATGCGATGGATGTGGGAGGTGGTGATGATGACGAAGACTTGTGGCACGTTGATGACAGACGCAGAGGGAGTAGCTGTGGGCTGACGCGTTGGAGTTGCAGCCCGGCACAAGCACGAGGCCGTAGTATAGTGCGTAAACTTTTCATCGTGTTCATCGTGTTCTTTGTGTTCTATTGTGTTTGCATGTGTTGTTTCGTGTTCTGTTGACGTTCTTACGAGTTGGCGATGTTGACCTCGGTGTTGACCTCGGAGTCACGTGTTCGGGCTATTCGGGCTCATTCGGACTTACAGCAGTCCATCCAATATTCAGTATTCATTATTTTGATCATATTTAACTGTATTCAAAACATTCACATCATTCATAACTCGTAAATCTACTTGCCCCCTGGGTGGTTGTCTTCGTGCAGGATGTTCTTCTTGTTCTTCAGATCCGCAAAGTACGCCTTTTTGGCAATCCACGCGTCCGAGTAGCCGTCGACGTACTTTCGCGAGGCCCCGGCACTGCCAGCATTGCCAGCATTCACCCACGCCATCAGCCGTGCGGCATACTCCGTGTCCTGCCCCCAGAGACTGTGGAACAGCTTCCCGTAACCCTTCTCCTCGAGGCGCTGCTTGAGCGACGCCCGCATCTCGTCCGGCGACGGCAGCGCGCCCGTGTGGCCCGCGAGGTACGCCGCCACCGCAATCGCCTGGAACTCGAAGAGCGAGAACGTCGCCGTGTAAAAGGGCACGCCCACAAATGCCAGCGTCGGGTCCGGCACGTAGAAAATGTCCTCCCACAGGTTGTGCAGCTGCTGCCCGTCGCCCGTCACGAGCACCGTGTCGTCGGCCTCCTGCGGGTCCAGGTCGTCGCGGTGCATGTAGCTCGGCAGATACGGGAACGAGAACTGGTAGCCCGTCGCCACAATCACGCGGTCGATGCCGTCAATTACACGCCCATCCTTGAGCGTGATCGAGGCCGGGATGTGTCCCTCCAGAGACTCGGCGTCGGCCTCAGTGCCGGCATGCGGCGAGTCCACCCGGATCGCGCCAAAAGACGCCACCTCTGTGATGCGCTCCCCGTTGTCCGGCAGCATCGACGGCGGGTGGTCAAAGGCGCCGTTGCGCGTCGACTGCCAGATCTTGCTCGCGGCGTCGCCCAGCTCGACGGCAATATCGGTCGACGACGCACTGCCGCCGATCAGCAGCACCGTCTGACCCTCGAAGCCGCGCGCGTTGCGGTACGCTTTGCTGTGCTGCACGCGGTCCGGGTACGCGGCCTTCCACTCGGCGAGCCCGGGAATTGCCGGCACCTTGGGCACATGGTAATGCCCCGAGGCTATCACGACGGCGTCAAACTGCCACGCCCGGGTGGACTCGGTTTTTGTCTCGGCATCCCATGTCGCCGTCGTGACGTCCCATACCCGGTCGGTCTTAGCGACGGACACCACCTTTGTATTCAGAAGCGTGTGGTCGGCGACGCCCGTCTTGTTGGCGGTGTCCTGGATGTAGGCAGCGAGCACATTGTGTGTGGCGAACGACGGCGTGCCCTCGGGCCACGTGTTGAGTGACGACTGCATCAGCTCCGTTGGCACATTATTGCGCAAGCTCTCGTAGCATGGCCCGGGCGACGTGAAGAGCGTGTGCGAGTCTGTGTCCTTGGGCACGCTATGGAAGACGCCATGCGCGACCGACGGCTTGGCCGATGGGTAGGCGGGCTCGAGGGGCAGCGCGGCATCGTAGGCCCAGACGCCGCCGATGACGCTCGACTTTTCAAACACGGTGACGTCGAGGCCTTCTTTGAGGAGGTGGCCGGCGGTGTTGACGCCCGAAATGCCGGCGCCGATCACGGCCACGCGAGGCATTGTCGATGTAGATGTCGGTAGCTGATTTAGAAGACGGCACGACTAGAAAACTAGAGACAAGAAGAAAGGAAGAAAGGAAGAAAGGAAGAAAGGAAGAAAAGAAGACAGGAAGACAAGAAGACAAGAGACAAGATGGTAAACGGTCAGACGAGGGGAGGGAGATGAATACCACGGATAGACGCCACAAAGCAATAGATGGAGATGAATGGAATAAACGGCAGAGACTATGTAGAGGAGGCATCAAGGCAGCGTCTTATAACTTATGTCTCGCACTCCGTATGCATTGTCGCCATCGGCTGCTTAGATAGCAGCTGCTTCCGACATACGACATGAGCCCACCTCGCCCACATGCGGCATAGGCAGAGACGCGCAAAGACGAAAGAGACAAGCTCTGGATTGCGAATCAAGCTACTCGTGCATCGCTCGTAAGAATCGAGTCCAGGGTCGAGGGTCGAGGCCGACGAGCAACTGGCAACTAGCAAAGTGACAAACGGTTTGCCAGGCCGCAGCATGGTGTAGTGGTGTGGCCATAGCAAGTATCTCTGCTAGCGAGTCTAGTCGACCTGTCTAGTTGCTTGCAGGGCCGTTGGTTGTCTGCTCCGTACAGAATAGGTGTAGATGTGTCTCAAAGTGTAAGTGCTCTAGGTCTTGCGTGCTTGTCTAGACGATGACGCCTTGGTGATGGGGAATCGCGTGTGCCGGGGATAGTTTCTACCGGGCAGCCAGGACACGAAAACATGTCACGGACCTGCGACTCGGTAAGAAATAAAACATCTTATCAGGAACCCGCACAGTCCGAATTGTCCGGGTTGCTGCAGCCTCGCGGGATTTTGAGTCTGGTGTTGCATCATTGTATGCTTACGTAATATCGCGACACGCTACATCCTCACATCTACTTGACAATATACTGATCGCAAGTACAAAGCAATACGTGTCAAATTGGATGTTGCTGGCAATGTGAATATACATAGAAACAATAGATGGGGGCGTTGAACATGTACAGAAGGAACGACAATAACGAAACGAAGAAAAACAACCGAAACAAAACAAAACAAAAACAAAAAGCATCGGGTATCACTCGTCACTCATCTGCATCTAGGAGCCTCCGCCTCCACATCCGCCGCCGCCGCCGCCACCACACCCTCCTCCTCCTCCTCCTCCACCGCATCCTCCTCCGCCTCCTCCGCAACCACCGCCGCCACCTCCGCATCCACCTGCTGTGCCTCCACCACATCCGCCGCTGCTGCATCCGCCACAGCCGCCCGGACCACCACACGCACCCGCTCCGACACCGTTGCCGCACGTGCCGTTGGCACACCCGCCCGTCGCGCCCGAGCCGACCGGCATACTTCCCGGGTCGCCGCCATAGTAGGGGCCAACGCCGTACGTGTAGTAGTACGGGTACATGTACGGCGAGTACATGTAGTACGAGTAGCCCCAGTGGTCGTAGTACTCGCTGCGCGGCGGCAGCTTGCGGCCCTTCTTCTCGGCGCGCTTCGCTGCCTTTTGGTAGTTGGTCTCGAGCCGCTGCAGCTGCCGCGCACGCACGCGCTCGCGCACAAGCCCATCGGCGGCATTCGTGCTGGTGACGGCGACGGCGTTGTGGGCCGAGATGTGGGCCGCGTTGGCCCGGCAGTCCTGATGGAAGTCGTCGTTGATGCGCTCATTGTTGGACACGCCGAGCAGCCGGCCGACGCTGCTGACGTGGGCAGCGCGGATGGACTCGCAGTACCAGCACGTGCACTCCGAGTACACCTCGTTGTACTTTTGCTGGTACACCTTGCTCGTGAACTCGTAGTAAATGTCCAGCCGGTCCTCGTCGATCTTGTCGTCGTGGTCGATGAACTTGCCCGCGACCGTCTGCCCAAACGCCACCTTCTTCTCCGTCGTGCTCACCGTGTACGCATAGTAGCGCGACGGCGACAGCTGGTGCGTGTGCCATGCCAAGTCTACGTCGAGCGTCGGCACGCACGTCATCGTCGGATACTCGGCCATGAGACCCACAAACCGCTTGTACTTGGTGATCAGCCGGTCCATGGTCGCCTTGGCCGTCGGGCTGTGCAGCCAGTCGATGCCGTGCATCTTCTGCGAGAACACGCCCTGCCGCAGCACCGCGCCCACAAGGTCCAGCGCAAACGGCGAGTAGTTCGTCCAGTAGCGGCTCATCATCTTGCGCACCGACATGCGCGCCTCGCGCGGCGCGCGGTACGACGAGATGCGGTGCCCCGGGCCCACATACACGAGCCGGCCCATGCGCGACCGGTCGGCAAAGATCTTCTCGATCTCGACACGCAGCAGCTCCATCGTGGGTGCCGTCTCGGGCTTGGAGCCGGCATCCCGGCCCAGCAGATCGCACGACCACGACGCCAGCTCGTACTTGATGATGGAGTTGGGCATCGAGCGCGGCTCACGCAGCGGGCCGCTCTTGTACGCTGACGGCGTGCCCGTCGCGAGCTCCAGCACGGTGCCGGGCAGCGGGATGTTCTTCTGCAGCAGATCCCATGCGTCCTTCTTGAACTTGGCCACCGACAGCACCTGGGGCGTGATGGCGACCGTGCACGTCGGGCAGCTGAGCGAAAACCCAGCATCGCCATAGCCCGTGCCATTGAGTTGCTCCGCCATCTCGTAAACCGGGTAGCCGCGCCTGATGTCGGCGTCGGCGCCCACCGTCGTCCACGGCACAAAGACGGCGGCCTGGCACGCCGGGCACGCCAGCGTCTTGGTCGGCGAGTCGTCGATATTGTCCCACGCGAGGCTGTGCTGCGCCGTCCACTGCGCCTTGGTAGCGTCGGGCACGCTGTACGCAAAGTCGCCGCTGCTGATGCACTCGTTTACCAGCGCCCACGGGAAGCCGGCCGCCCACAGCCCGGGTACGCCGTGCCGCATGCAGTCCTCAAGAAAATCACGCGGGTTCAGCATGTGCGCATGCAGCACCATCAGCACGTCCAGCGGCGGCAGCGTGTCGCGTGTCCACTCCATGGGCGCGCTCTGCGTCGCATACTCGGTGTACTTGGGCTTCGACGGACAGTTCATGTCGTGCTCGGTGATGGGGTCCCGCACGAGCGGCAGGGCATCCCACCACGCCGCATAGCGGTCGACGGCGCGCGCGACATAGAGGCCCCAGCGCTTCTCGCGCACAAGAGCAAGGCGCGCCTTGATGCGGTCCTGCTCCTCGTCGGGTGGTCTTTGGCCCTTGGGCACTAGCGGCCGCAGGCTAGCGTTGGACGCGAGCGAGTCGGGCAGGCCAAAGAGGCCGTCGTTGTAGCCGACGTCTTCCTTGAGGGCCTGCAGGGCATATAGCAGGCGCAGGTGCGCGAGACACGCGCTGGACGACAGCTCGACGGGCGACGCCGGCAGGCTGAGGGGGCCGATATCGACCGACGCAGCGGCAGCGGCGGCGGCAGCACTGACCTCCTCGTCCGTCACCGTCTGACCCTGAACAGAGTAGACTGGAAGAGGTTCCGGAGCACCATTGGCAGCGCCATTAGCAGCGCCGTTGGTGTTGCCGTTGGCCGGAGGTGCTGCGGCTGCGGTTGTGTTTGGCGGTGCCTTTTCGTCAGGCGGCCGCTTCTCGGTCGACTTGGACTTGAAGAGCGGCATCTCTACTGTGGCTGGGAGTTATCAAAGTAGTGTATCTCTCGAGTTCGAATACTAGTCTAGAATCAAGGGTCTAGGGTCTGTTAAAGAGATGTAGAGATAGAGAGATCTCTGGATGAAACCTGGGGAAGCCAGCTTTATGTACAGAATCCGATATCGTATAAGCTAACTAACCGGATTGGAGAAGGAAGGTGATAGAGCCACGAAACATGCTCATTTGCTGCTAGGCTGATCCTTGGGCAAACCGTCATCTGACGTTGCTTCTTTGATTATCCGCGTTTCGAGTGCTCTTCTTTGCTTCTGCATTCCTTCTCCTCTTTGTGTTGCTTCAACTCTTCTCGACGCATAAGCGGGATTGCCACTTAGTGCCTTGGACAAGGCTTATTTCTTGGGTCTTGGTTGGTACTTCTGCTGCCCGAGCCCGCTATAGTTTTGCTATATGCACTATATGCACTGTGACGTAGGCCGCTGGGCATATAGTGGGATTAGCGTGCACAGCCTCGCTGACAATCTGCGCCCTTTGGTTCGTTTTGTGCTGTCAGACAGCAACACGAGCAACGCGAGACACGATCCCCGCATTCAATCTCGGTCAGTGATCGGGTAGCCAGTCTGCTAGTCTGCCAGTCTGCCACTTAGGTCTCACAGGTCAGCACAGCCCGGATAGATCTACCATGGTAGAGGTGGGTTGTCTCGTTGGTTGGATGACGGATCCAAAGGCTTAACAGGGCAATAGGGTAACAAGAGGTGTGTCTGCTGTGTCTGCTGTGTCTGCTGCGGGCGAGGCAGAGCATAGGCAGGCTGGCAGTATGGTACGAGCACAAGATCCTCGGTCGACGGTTTGGCAGCGTATGTAACCCTGCTAAGCACGTGGGCTGCTTGCATTGGTGCTTTCTTGCTCCAGCAAGACAACGTGCTCACGAGATCAGGGGTGTAGAGATAAGCCACGCCAGCATAGCAACGTCGGCGTTAGTATCGTAGAATTCGTGGTAGATGGCGTTCCAGTGTCATTAGTTACGCATCAAGCAAAAAAGAAAGGCAATCAATAACCAAAAACAAGCAAAAATTCAACAATGTACAAATCAACCTCGGCATTAGCGTCAAAAATCAAAGAATCATCAACGTGTATTCAATTCAAACAGGTGGAAACGCATCTCCAATGAAAGTGCTATGGCAAGATGCGTCAAGATGCCCAAGATGACCATGACCATGATGGCATCAGCCGACTCTGGCCGTCAAACAGACAGACAGCACAAGAAACCAAACGACTGCTAGAGTATGCACGCGTGCCACCCCATCTATCTGAAGTTGTTGTCGAACCGCTTAAAGGTGTAGCCAATAAACGGCAGGCTCATCTCCGGGCTCTCCTCCTGTCCGGCCCGGCCCGCCGCCGCCTGCTGGGCCCGCAGCAGCGTCGCGTTGTCCGTCTGGTCAATCTCGTCTGTCGGGAAGTAGGTCGTGTCAATGTTGGACGTCAGGCGCGGCTCAAACGGCGCCCGGATCTGCCGCAGCTTGTCAAACTCGACGCCGCGGAAGAACGAATGGCCCTTGATCTCGTGCGCGCCGCCGCGGCCCAGCCGGTTCTCCGAGTTGCAGATCAGGCTGCGGATCAGGTTCTCGGCCTCCACGCCCAGCTGGATGTCGTCGGGGAAGTACAGGCTCTGCCGCCACGTCACAATCTTGTGGTACGTGTCGTGCCGGTCCTCGGCACAGAACGGCGGCCAGCCCACCAGACACTCAAACATGATGGTGCCCAGCGACCACCAATCGCAGTCGAAGCTGTAGCCGTAGCCCGTGAAAATCTCCGGCGCAATGTAGTCCGGCGTGCCCACCGTCGAGTACGCCATCAGCCGGCGCGACCGCCGCCAGTCATTAATCTGGGACCGGTTGCTCACGGTCAAGTTGATCTGGTCAATCGCAATTGAGTTGCGGTTGTTCTCGCGCGGCCGGCTCGGGCGGCCCTCCAGCAGCTGTTGGTAGTAGTTGTTGTCGTGCAGCTTGTGGAAGCCCGTTGACAGACCGAAATCTGTCAGCTTCACGTGGCCGCCGCGATCCAGCAAGATGTTGTCCGGCTTGATGTCACGGTGGATGAAGCCCAGCTTGTGCACCGCCTCGATCGCCAGCACAATCTCCGCAATGTAGAACCGCGTAATGTCCTCCGAGAAGATCTCGTACTTGATCAGCATCGTCATCAGATCACCACCCGGCAAAAACTCCATCAGCATGTACAGGAAGTTGACGTCCTGGAACGTCGTGTACAGCTTCACCACCCACGGGCTGTCCGACTCGGCCAGAATGTCACGTTCGGCACGCACGTGCGCCAGCTGATCACGCTTGAACATCTCCGTCTTCACCAGCGACTTCATAGCGTACACCTTGTTTGTCGCCTTCTTCTGCACCAACTTCACCTCACCGAACGCACCCTTGCCGATGATCTTGACCGTCGAGTAGTTCTCGGGCTTGTCCTTGGTCCGCAGGAACCGCAGGTATGAGCCCTCGCGCCGGCCCGCCGTCGACCAGATCGCCTCCTTGCGCGCCGGCGTCAGGTTCGGCTCCGACAGCTTCAGCTCCATCTCGCTCTGTCGCTGGTTGCGTTCACGCGCCCGCTTCACGCTGTCCTTGAAGAAATCGGCCGCCAGCTGCGAGCACTTCTTCTGGTTGTTGTTCGCGTTCGGGCCGTACCGGTCGGGGTTGCGGTCCGGCGCAGCCTGGAACTCAAAGACGGGCACAGGGGCGTGCACAGCCGGCTGGTTGGGCAGAGGTGCGTTCAGGTAGCTGTTGTAGCCAGGGGCCACATAGCCCGATGCACCAGCCGTGCGCGGGCGCTGTGCAGACGTCGGCGTCCGTGAGCTGTAGTTGGCCGCACGGGCCGCACCGCCGAGGTTCTGGTGCGAGAACTGGTGGGCAAGACCGGTGTTCGGGTCCGACGCTCCGGGCGTGTTCGACCGCGGCTGGTAGATGCTGTTGGCGCTCGACGACGGCGTAATGCCGCTCTGGCCGGCCGCTGCACCACCGGCGTTCAGCTGCGCTCCGCCACCAGTTGCATAGTCAACGGCGTGGATGTTGCCCTGCTGTTGCTGTTGGGGCTGCTGCTGCTGGGAGTACTGCTGCGGCTGCTGTGCGTACTGGCCCTGCGAAAAGTAGCTGTTCTGGCTGGCGTAGCCGGACTGGTAGAGCTGCGTGGGCTGCGACGAGGCAACGCCAATGTTGTTGGCCGACGGTGCCTGCTGCTGCTGCTGCTGTTGCTGGTTCGTCGACGGGAACACGGGCTGCGGGAACGTCGAGGGGGTGGTCGGGAAGGCACGGTCCGTGGCCGCCGTCAGACGGTCGCCATTCTGATTGTTGAAGTTGAGGTACAGACGACCTCCTGAGCTGTCCATGGTTGCGGTCAAGGCGTTGCACTCGTACAAGGGAGGGGTGAGAAAGGGGGAGGGAGGAATAAAATGGGAGGGTTGTCGAGTTGAAAAGTCGGGATGGGACCGGCAATAGAAGGCTGTCGAGTTCCTGATAAGGGTCAATCGACGAGAGGTAGAGGTAGAGGGTAAAGGGGGAGAGGTTGGGGGAAGCCGTGAGCGGTGAAGGTAGCAGACAGGCGGGGTCTAGAGTGCTGGCAGTACTAGCAGTTGTTAGAGAGACCAGAGATAGAGACAATAGACTGTAAGATACTTACTTGCAAGCAGAGAGCAGCCCCTGAGTGGTGGCCGTTGCAAATGGAAAAAGGGGCAGACGGCGGGTGATCAACGAGAGGCGGGGGTAGAATACTCATTTAAGGGGCTGTAGCTGTGATAATAACAGTAGCAACGAATAGAGTTTGTTTGATAGGACAAGCTTGCAAACAGCAATACGAGTAGCTGTCAGACTCGTTGAACTCGGCAAAGAGGCAACAAACCAAAGACGAGACAAATGGCAATGGAAAGTGAAGAGAAGATGAGGAGGGGGTACTCTAGCGCAACTCGGCACAGGGGCTACTCCTGGTAGACGCAGCCGCACTCAGTGCTGCAGTATGCTATCTTACATACAGAAGACAGTAGAAGACGAAGCTGGTGATGTTTGGAAATGGTTAAAATAGCAAGATGCACATAAAGATAGCAGGAGGGACGGCAATACAATCAATTACGGAAAGAACGATCGAGTACACAGACGACTGCACAAAACAGGAAGGAAGGTTCAAACTGAAACCAGCGGGGAAGGAGCAACAGTCAGGGGCCAAGGCAGAAGCGCCAGCTGCACCGTTAGGCTGGAATACAGCGAATGCAACAGGTGGCGGACTGTTTTAGCTGTAACAACGTTCTGTAACTACAGGCTAGCCCCCTATAGAAATTACACGGTGTGTTTTTTCAGTCTTGTTTATGCACTGTGGGTTACATAATCACGGTCGCGTCTGCCCTGGGCTGGTGTCTGGAAGGCGTCTGGCGTTTTTGCGGTGCCCACTCAATTCGACATCATCGACACCATCCCGGCGACACCATCACGGAGCTATCGACAGCTATCGACGGCGCGCATACGAGCGCATTCATACAGCAGCACTCCATTCGTTACTACACCACAGCAATTCTACTCAAGAAAGATCATGGTGGATTTCGGCCGACGCTCCTCCGGGCGCGCAGCTGCGCGTCGTGCTCAAGCAGCTCTCGGTGTGTTTCGATCAAGTGCCGGCTATACGGACGACGACATGCTAACAGAACAGAACGTACACCGCAGAGCTATGACGCAGTTGATGACGAAGTCATGGCCGACGCTGACGCCGACCCCGAGGCAGCAGCAGATGACGACGACGCCGAAGAAGCACACGAAGCCGCAGACGATGTGGACGACGACGACGAAGGCGAAGGGGAAGGGGAAGCAGACGCAGACGCAGGCGCGGAAGCGGAAGCGGAAGCAGAAGAAAACGCAGATGCAGATGCAGATGCAGACGCAGCCGATGGGGAGCAGCAGGGAACAGACGCCGGCGAGGAAGAAGACGCGCACTCCGCCGCCAAATCAACACCGTCGCCGCCGCCTGTCATGATGATTCGCAAAAAGCGTCTCGGCCGTCCGCCCAAGAACCGTCCGCCAGACTGGGACGGCATGGTCGAAGTGCCCATGAGCGAGAGCGAGATTGCCGCCGCACAGGCCGCCGCAGCACGCGGTGCAGACGGCACACCCCGGCGGCGCGGACGCGGCGGCTGGCGTGGCCGTGGCGGTCGCAAGGGCCAGCAGCCGACTGTACTACAGCAGCCGATCGACAAAGACGGCAACCTGGTGGATGTTGTAAATGACGAGCTCGCGCTGCCCGAGGACCCCGTGGGCGAGACCAAGGTCGACAAGCGCGGCGAGCTGCAGGGCGGGCGCGAGTACCGGTGCCGCACGTTCTCCCTGCCAAATCGCGACGGGCGGTTGTACATGCTGTCAACGGAGCCGGCGCGGTGTGTCGGTTTCCGCGATTCATATCTCTTTTTCACGAAGCACAAGAAGCTCTACAAGATCATTGTCGGCGAAGACGAGAAGCGCGACATGATTGAGCGCGAGATCATCCCGCACAGCTACAAGGGCCGCGCCATCGGTATAGTGACCGCGCGGTCCGTGTTCCGGGAGTTTGGCGCGCTCATTGTCGTCGGCGGCCGGCGCGTGACGGACGACTATGACATGGCCCGCTGCAAGGAGGAGGGCGCCGTCGAGGGTGCGCTCGCCGACCCCAACGACCACTACGTGCCTGGCGAGCCATACAACAAGAACCAGTACGTCGCATGGCACGGCGCAAGTGCCGTCTACCACTCAGGCGGTGCACCTGTGCCGGGCGCGCCCGTGTCGGCCAACGCGCCCGCCACCGCGGCCTACAAGGCAGATCCTAAGAAGCGGCGCACGACGGCGGCGGTCACCGATGTGAACTGGCAGCTGGAGCACGCGCGCGAGGCGAGCAATTTTAACAGCATGCTGGCGGCGGTGCGGATGGGCGCGACGCTCGAGGGCGTGTACGACATTCACACGAACCAGATGCAGTACCCGGCCAGCATGCAGCCGCGGCGCGCGCGCGTCGTGCAGGTAGACGATTCACTAAAAGAAGAAGACACGTCGGCCGTGTTCCCGCCGCTGGCGCCACAGGTGGCCCGCAACTTTTTTGTCACCGACATCCACCTCGAGACACCACCGGCGGGTATCTCGGCGGCGGCCTACGACCGGTACCGCGACGGCAGCACGGCGTCTGGACAGCAAGACTTCTTGTCGTCGTTCCAGGGCCTCGGCGCAGTGTCGGACGACATCAAGGACCTGCTGCCACCAGAGTGCCGCGCGGCGTTTGACGAGGCAGCCGGGCAGGAGCAGGCATGGTTTGGGCGGTGGGGCGACGAGTCGGAGGCGATGAGCCGACGCGAGCCCGTGATCGACAAGGCTATTGTGCCGTACTCGATGGCACTGTAGGTCGGTTTTCCAGCTGTTCTGTTTTGGTTTGTTGTGTTTTAAAATGTATAATGGGACGGTGTATGGAAGCAACTGCTAGGGACCCCTGTGCGAGGGCATTTTGTTACTTTTATGTGTTTATTTTATTTTTTTGTTTCTATTGTCTCTTACGATTCTATAGTGTGGTATTCAAGCCATCAACATGGTCGCCCATAGCAGTCGTGGTCTCTTGCTGAATCAGCTTCTTAAATCTTAAAAGACGGTAATATTTGTAAATCGATATTGAATTAACAGGTTGATACGATCAATGTATACTGTTGGTAGACAGGATTGCATCACAGTCAACCTCATCATCGATGTTGATCAAATCGAGTCACACTCTATGTCGACGGCTGACGTCACTCGACAACGTCGATGCAGCCACCACAGAGTAGAAAGCAGCAAATCAGCATGGCTACACAAGTACGGATATCACGGTGCATATTATATCAGCTCACGTTACCAGTCAGCACAGGCAAGGGTTGTAGAGAGAAGAGATAGAGAGAGAAGATAGAAGAGCGAGAAGAGACTACACGAGAACGAGAGAGACAAGAGACCACACTAAGAGAAGAAAAGAGAGAAGAGACAGCTGTCTGTCACAACACGGGATGCTCGACAGCAGCCACTCAGAGGCAAGCAATAACCGCGGCACAGAAAGTGATACCAAGTGTAGGCTCTGCAACATGGAGCATAGGATGGACGGTAGCTCTCCGTCTCCTTCAAACAATTTAACAGAATAAAGTATAATAAAACGAATTGAAAACAAATAGAACAATTGCACCTGTCATGCAAACTGACGAATAATCAAAAGAAAGCATGGCGATATTGCCACATACGCTTAGTCGTCGCGGGATGAATGCGTCCTACTCTGGATAGACGGGAATAGGATAATATAGAATAGAATACAGAGCAGAGCAGAATAGAATCAGAACAAAGATAGACTCGCCTTGTCTCGGCTTTGCATCCGACAGTCGCCCGTCTCCGGCATCGTCGGTTGTCATACCCCTCGTGCTGCACTCCTCTACCCCTCATGGATCTATTAATTGTATCTTATATTTATTCTCTTCATTCAACATTGGCAGCGACTCGACAGCTTCAGCCCGAGGATGACTGCATACGTCCGCTGCTACTCCAGAACTCCAGAACTCCAACTCCAGAGCTCGGATAACACGAGGCGGGGCACGGAGGGGCATCCGTATTATGGGAGACGCTGTCTGACTCTTGAGGACTTGTAGACAAGCAGCGGTCAATGGAAGCTCTCTCGTACACTGCCACTCTGCCACTCTGCTAACTCTATATGGCTGGCCCAATCGAAGGTGCTCAGCAAGGACAAGCGGAAGGCAGTTAAAGGAAGAAAGGCAGAAGACAGTGGAAGACAAGCGGAAGAGGAGTCGCTTGATCAGGATAGAGTTGAATTCTGAGTTCCTTGTTTCTCACGTGGCGGAGTCTTGTGTATCGATAGAGACCAAGAGAGAGACCACAAGATGGGACCAGAGAGGGACCAGAGAGAGACCTGTGGCTGCCTTGCCGCAGGGCATTGGTCAGAGGCTGGATTGGTCAGAGAGTAGTCAGACGCTGAAGCAGAGACGAGGCATTTCACAGTAGTATCTACGGAGAAGAGTCGGCCGATCGTCGCGCAAGACGATGGCTGGTCTGCATCTCCACGTAACTTGCATCTTATATTTGATATTCAGTCCACGTCGCCGAGCGCAGCAACGGCTGTCGTTGTTGGCTTAGACGGCTTTGCCGTTCACATGAGCTGACAGTCTGTGAGTTGATAATCAACAATGTTCACAATGTTCAATGTTTAAAACTACTCAAACAGATCAGCTCATCGATCCACTGTCTTCAGAAGTCCGACTGTTATTTTATATATTTCACTCACCGCTACAAGCGAAGAGACCGAGAATAGTCCACAGCCTCTAACACCGGGCCAGCCTCTGTATTTCTTTTTCTCTTTTTTTCCTTTTCTTTTTTTCTTTTCTTTTTACTAGTACTCGTACAGTCTGAGAGTCGGTCTCAGCACTTGCCACGATCTTCAAGCTCGTGCACTCGTGAGACTGGTGGGGTTTGAAGTGTTGTCTGTCTGACTGAGTACTGAATACTACTGACTTGACTACTGAGATTTTGTACTTGGAGTCTCACTCAACCTCACTGTCTGTCTGATCAAATCAAAGTGAACCAAAGTAAATCAAAGGAGGCAAGGGAGTGCCTATTGCGACTCGACGGAGGATAATGTCGGGTCGTTGCCGAGCAGAGAGTCTCTGGCTAACAGCAGTCATACAAGTGAGAACAGGCTGCATTGGTGACTCTATTTACAGGCAGCCGTCGATGCCCCAACGAAGCTTGGATGTGGCAAAGATGAGTCTACTGTTGCCTCACACATCTTTGTAGAGATGACTCGTAATGGCCAAAAGAAGCATAGTATCTTACTCGTAGAACGTAAAACTAAACCGTGAGATGTAAACCCGTCGTAGCAAGCCGAGGCTTCACATATTCAATATAAATTAACATGATTAATAGGGATTTTTAGGGAAGGCTTCCAAGCATTTGTCGTGCGTGCTGCCCGCTCTTCCGCTCAAGCAGCGCTCGAGGACAGCCATCCCGACTCGGCTTTGTAATGGTCCCTTCGAGTTCGACAAGATAATATCTTACAATAGACCGGTTGGGGCAATGCTCAATCTTCTTCCTTCTCACCAAATGGTGTGCACTCCTTGTCTTTGCATTGGGCATGTATGCTTCAGCTTAGGCGCGCCTGCATCGAGCACACTGTAGGCAGACTACAGTCTCTGGACAGACAACTACAGACAGAAGACAGGACACAGAGTGTCAAGAGTGTCAAATCAAAGATATCACAGATGCGGCTTTTATTATCACACATCGCCGGGCAGGGTTTACTCCGTACACCAAGAATGACAGGTCACGTCCAAGTTATCCGTCTTCCTGTACGGAGTATGGCAGGGTAGCATCACGCAGCTCCTGTTTTGCTTTGCACTCGTTTGTTTTTGTTTTATTATATTTTATTGTCTGTCTCTCTGTCCCTACGAATCCCTGCATAACGAAGTAGGGTCTCTATCAGTAGCTTCTAGTATTAGTTTCCAATATTCTTCGATTCAACCCCCCGAGCCCCCTCATAGTTATTCCTCTTCTTCCCCTCCTCTGCAGAAGACGACACCAAAGAGGACAAACACGACGGGTCCATACAAATATGGAGCATTCATTTTAATTTCGAGATGGATGGCAAGTGAACGGCATTCTTGGTTTTGCCGTTCGTTGTATCTCAGAGTATGTGAACATATCAAGATGGTAATGAAGAGAAGAAGAAGACAAGAAAGAAAGAAGAAAAGAAAAGAAGAAAAAGGCTATGCAAATGACAGAATATCAAACCAGCAGAAACAAAGGTTATGCTAGCCTGTGATCCGGGCGTTGGCTGTTCAAAAGGCGGGAGCAGCAGAGTACGATGAAATACAGAGGGTTGGGTGAGCACTGACTACGTACTCCGTAGAGGATAGGCAGAGGGACAGGGGCTGGTGCGACGAAAAGGGGCCGTTGTCAACCGTCTTGGATGGTCTTGGGTAGTCTTGGTGGACGGTGGACGGTGGCTAAATAGGGCATTGTCCGTGAGTTTGATTACCTCCGTTTTGCTGGAGTATATCCAAATCAGCCAGAAATCAGCCAGTCACCCATTCGGCCATACACTCCAGTCACAGATCAGTAGGCAACAGAGCCATCCTGCAGCACAGACAACAGAACAGACCACAGGGCAGCAGGACAACAAGACAAAACAGAAACAGGCACCCACGTCAAGGGTTATACGAAACACACGTACACGTACAGGGTCAAAGAGGATCAAAGAGAATCAGTCGGCAGCGAGCCGAACCAAACTCTAGCATGACATGGTGAGGAATGCTCTGTGTTTGTGTTTGCTTGTGCTTGTGCTCGTGCTTTGTGCTGTCTGTTGCACATGGTAGAATCGATGCGAATGCTGTCTCAGTTGACGTTGTGTTGACATTTCACACGTGGTTAATCAGCGTGACTTGGACTGTTGACTATTGACTGTTGACTGTGTCTGGTGCCTGTCGACTCTTGTCAGTGTTGACTTTGTCGACTATGCTTGTCGACTGATGCCTGTTGACAATATTACCGGCTTCCGCATCTCATTTCAGTTATCAACAACAATCAAACAATAACAAGGCATCCCAGTTCCCCAGATTGCCATTGCTGGGCTCTCAAATCAACGGTCGAACGTGTAAATATCTTACGTTCGTATAATTACAGCCGCTGTTGACGCGTCTCTCTCCTCTACTCCGTGTCATCTTAGCCTCGTCGGCGCACATGGTCCGTCTTTAGAAGCCGGCTATCCAGGCACATATTGTGTATGATATTAGACCCTGAACCCGTTGACTAAATCCGATTCGACACGACAGACCCGAGTAAGATTGCAAGCCTCTTCTCTGGCGCTGTCTTCTTTGTCTCCGCCCATAACCAAATTAGAGGGCTAATCGAATTGAATCAAATCAAATCAAATATATAAAAGTTTAATAAGTCAACATACTGCCAAGTACCCCGTACGGAGCATATTTACGTGAACGGGAAGATCCCAAGTCGTTGTGGTCTGTGGGAAAGGAGAGGGAGTGAGACTGAAAAGGAGAGAGTAATATGGAGTGCGTCGTAGAAAGGAGACGGTCTCCCGACGAGACGGATCTTCATTTCCATACAGCAGTCCTACAGCAGCCCTTGTTTGCTACTCCGTAGTTGTCCGTGTTGTCCGTGGTTGACCGTAGTGCTTGTAACGGTTATCCTGCATCGCTTATTTCCTTTTTTATTCCCTTATCCTGCTTTCTTTCTTTCTTTTTTCCTTTTTCTTTTTCCTTTTTCCTTTTTCTTTCTTTTGTTTTCGTATTGATTCTTTTTATTTCTCTCGTTCACTTATTCTTCCTTGCCGCCAAAGACGATGAGACACGCTCCATGGTGGTATTGTAGATGGGTATTCTGCCCTTTTATGGTATTGTCTATCTGCATGTGTATCCATGTGCCTCTCCTCCATGTTAAGATACAATAAGATACCTGTATTCATCATGACCAACCGTCTACTACAACTTCTAACTTGTTCGTTCATCTATCTCAAGCAGGCCAGCCGGGTCCTATTCCAGAAACAAAACTATATGCCATTATCATAACGTCATTAGTTCTCCTAGTCGTTGTCGGTATTTTTATTATTTTCCTAAACTTAATGGTTATATTCTTCATCAACCGATCCATTGTCTACTCTACGCGGCTCTAGTTTTTCATCGGCTACCCAATACGGCAGCTCAGGCCACATCCTCGATCCGTTCTTCCAGTCTCGTTGGGTCTCGTCTTCTGTCTTTATTCTGTCTCTTGTCTGTCTTTCTTTCGTACTCCACGTCAGTTTCTTTCTCTAGCCTGGCTTCTAGTCTCTGGCCATGACCAACGATTTGTTCTCCCCTGATTGGCTCGGCCATTCAATATGGAGACAGACTGCGACATTCATCCGCCGCTCTGTCATTTGCGGTTCGTTAGTTGTGAAAAGTGAAAAGTGAGAGCAAGACTTTTCTTGTCTCGTGTAATATTCATAATCCCTCACTCGGCTGAGCTTGGAGGTTGGGGAAGAACGGGTCATGTCCGGCCGGAGGTCTGGTTGTAGAGTATTAGATGTAGAGTATGCTTCAAATTGGTAAATAAGTTAACAAGAGTTTGGGTTATTATTTGTGTTATTATTGATTTACTTTCTTTATTTTTGTTTTCATTTTTTTGATTTTTTATTATTAAATATATATATATTCAAACTCACCCAAACAGATTTCGGGGAAATTCACAAACAGAAATAATAAGTCAAAATGAACAACTGCAAATAAACTCAAAACCAGTAAATCCGTGCCCTTGTTGTACTCATAATTATATGCAAAGAGTGCTTGTCGACGAGCTTGTCGACGAGTTGTGACGCACAGTTCATTATCAACTTCGTAGTTCACAACCGAGGGCACGAAATCCCGAGACAGTATGAACACTGTACCACAAATCACAAAGACACAGTAGTCACACTGTATGGATGACGAGCATCATTGGAATTGACTACGAGTACTCGTAGTTGCTTTATCTATTTAATTTGATACCTATTTTATTTAGTTAATAAGGTCGCATTCGAGGGAAAGGCCGTTCGCGCTCGCCTCGTCTTCGGCCGCCCCTGCCTGTCGCTAAGAAAGAATAGCCCGTACGTCGTATTGATAGTCCGTATTCTGGTTCATTCCTGTTCTCTTTCTTCTCTTCCCTTCTACTTCTAGACCGATCCACTCCGTTTTACCACAATTTGTACTTTCCGTTTCCGGCACTCCGTTTTGACTCTGCTCGTCGTCACGTTGCCCTCCGTTTTGTCTCACATTCCATTATTGTGCTGTTTACATTGAAACAGGCCATAACGCGTTACTTTTATTTGCATCTTACAAATGCATCTGTATGAAGATCGCTGTCTTATATTAGAGATATTCTTTCACTTACGCACAAGAACATAAAGTAATCGTCAAAATGAAACTCGACCGTATCCTTGTTGTATCAAGTCGTGACTTCACTGCAAAACGGAGCCCTCGTAGCAACCGTCTCGGACACTGTCGGCCGTGGCTTGAGCCAATCACCTGAATTATGGACCCGTGAAAATCCAATTTAAATTTATTCTCTATTTATATGTGTATTGGACGACGCCGTCGTTGTTCACACAGCGGAGTCTGCGGGTTCTTTTGTCCTCGCCTCTTCACTGCCACTCCGTATTCCTGTTTGTGTGCTGGTGTGTTCCTACGCATGCATTATCCATTCTGCCTGCCACTGCCAGCCTGCCTCGCCTGCTTCCTGGTACCCAGCCTGCCAGCCCCAGTCTATCGCTGAGTGAATGTGTAGGCATACGTACCTATATTCGATTTCCCTGGGTCGCCGACGCTCCTTCTGTGTGTATTGAGGTGTCGCGTCGCACCTGCCATGAGAAACTGTCTCTTCGCAGCACCTTCCACAAGAGACTCTGCTATTGCACTTTTCACTTTGTCAGAGCCATCGCACCTTCCACAAAAGTAATTCGGTCTGCCATTGCTCGTTCGATTCACGACGTAATTATCCCATCGTCCCTTCCTCTTTGGTCCATCTGCAGTCCCAAAACAAACAATCAGAATAAGAAAAAGAAATAAGACGAGAATAAACAAATAAAATAATAATAAATGGGCCGTCTTTCTACTCCGTATGGCTCCGTCCTGCATCGCCTGCATCGCGTCCGTTTTCGCACGCTATTCTGCGACAATTCTGGCTAGTGTCCATTTATCGAATTTACCATTTATTATTCGTATTTTCTTGCTTAAATGTAGCTTATCCCATTTCTCGTTGCCCCCGTTGCACTCCACTCCGTCATCAACCTCTTCTGGTCTTGCTCTACTCCGTACAGGCTCTGCTGCCAGTAGTGTGGCCTGTCGATGCAGCGTAGTTCCAGTTTCCACTGCAGACGTCTCCATCTTTTAAGTATCTTTCGTAGTGCAGTCTCCAGTCCAGTCACCAGTCGCTCCTTCCCACTCTGCCACTCTGCCACTCTGCCACTCTCCCACTCTACTGTGCCGCTCCACTCTCGTTCCTGCCCTCTCTCTTTCGCTCTTTCCCTTTTCGCTCCTGTGTGCCTTTGCCCACACACACTCCCACACTCGCACTCATTTGGCTCCTTCCTGTTTCTAGTCTCCTCTCTCCTTCCGCCTAGTGTTTCCTTCCTGTTTCCTAGTCTCTGCTTTTCGTGCCTTCCTCCACCTCCATATCTCCGTTTCTTCACTCTAGTCACTCCTAACCCTCCTTCCAGGCCTCCCCTACTCCTACTTCCCCTACTCTCTTCTCCTCTCGTCCTAGTCTTTTTCTCCCTCATCCTCTCGTCTTCTTCTTTTTCTCTTTTCTCTTCACCTCACCTCTACCTCTCTCTACCTCTGTTACCCTCTCTCCACATCCTTTTTTCTCCTCTGCTCCATTTTTGTTTTCATCTTTTTCCCTCGTCTCGTTTCTCTCTTCTCTTTTCCTCCCCCTCTCTCGGCACCCTCGTCGATTTCCTCTTCCTCCTTTAACCTCTACCTCCTCGACATCAACTTCTCGTCCCTCTCCTCATCCTCATCCACCCTCATCCACCTCATCCTCATCTACACCCATCCTCACTGAACCCAGAGCATCGAGATCGACGTCGACCAAATTCACTTTTGTGTTGTCGTCTTCCCTTCCCTACCCGACTCTCGAACCCCTGGAACCACATCCACAACATCTACATCGGACGGGCTTTGCCATCATCATCAGCATCCTGTTGTTGTTGTTGTTGTTGCTGTTGCTGTTGTTGCGCTGTTGATCATCGATCATCTTCTAAACACTCGTCTGCCCGTCGACACTGCTGGTTCTTAAGAACTCGTCAATCGACCTAATACACGACACGACTACACGCCCTTCCTTAATCAAAAAAAGTTTCGTTTTGTTTTTCGTCTTTCCTACGACAACCTCGACTTGACGACGCGTCCTCGACCGTTGATCCTTGATTCCCTATTCTCACTTCTCGATACTCGTCCTAAGAAACAACCCTACAAAGCAAAAGGTTTCAACGCCGACAAGCCTCTTGCTTTTTGCTCTGTTATCCTGTCCTCCTGTTCTCTATTCGTTCTCTGCCCGAGTTTTGCGTTTACGTCGACTCTTGTGCAACTCTTGCCTCTCTTTACGCCGCTTCTGTTCAATACCCTTTTACGTTTTGCTTATTTTCTGTTTTCTCTTTCCTTCGATCTTCGTCGTTCCGAACATCGATTACCAACCCTCAACCACAACGCAAACTCGATCTTTCCTAGCGAAACTTCTTGTGTTCAGCATCGCTCTTGGTCAGTCCTCTCATCTGGCTGCGCGCCTCTCTATTTGCCGTCCAGTGGCGACAACTCGGCTTTCGCTTTGCCACTGATCCAATACTAATACGCAACAGTTGAATAACGACCAAAAGCCAGCTGGATTTCTGCCACAGCGACCACTTTCCATTTGATTGACTGCGACAGCAACACCGATTGCTCGAATACCCAAAAGCAAGCTTAAAAGTACTTTGAATCATTGTCCATGGCTTGTCTTTCGAATTAAGCACCTCGCTTGCACATCTCAAATCGACCCTGTTCGATTACCTGTCTCTCGCCTCTCGCCCCCAGTCTACGTCACGATACATCAATCTCGTCCGCAAGTGGTTCAATCTGACCACTTGATTCGATTTGCTCATAGACTGCCTAGTCTCTTCTCTCTACCGTCTCGCACCACTGTCTTCAAGTTTCGCTGCGTCTGACGACCGGTGAAACTTCTCCACCCCCATATTTTTTTCAAAATGCCTGGTGGTGTCTGTGCCGTCCTCGACTACGATGTCGAGATGATGGCCGAGTACGTTGCCGAGATGGCCAACCGTCTTGCCATGGGTACCCCTAAAACCCCCGAGTCGTTTCGGAAATTTATTTCACAGATCCTGTCGTCCACACGCCTGCCGCGCACGACCATCCTGTTGGGCATGAACTACTTTGCGAAACGTATCAACATGATGAACATGATGAACGGCAACAAGGTCACCCTGTCTGAGGGCCACATCTGGCGCCTGCTGACGGTCGCTCTGCTTCTGGGCAGCAAGTTCCTGGACGACAACACGTTCCAGAACCGCTCGTGGGCTGATGTCAGCGGCATCCCCGTTCGCGAGCTGAACAAGCTTGAGCGCGAGTGGATGGAGAGCATCAGCTGGCGCATGTATGTCAACCTCGATCTGAGTGAGGACTACCAGGCGTGGATCAACAGCTGGAGCGACTGGGAGGCCGGCAAGAAGCAGATGCAGCAGCAGGCCCAGCAGGCTCGCGATAGAATGGCGAGCCTTTCGCTGCCTGCCGATGCCGAGTACCCAAATGCCACCCGCAACCCCATGGCCTATGCTGCATGGTGCAAGGAGCAGATTGCCGAGTACAACCGCCTCACGTCGCGCGCGAAGCCTACCGAAGTCGGCATGCAGGCGTACCGTGGCCACGACCAGCAGCAGCAGCAGGGATGGACATCCTATGCTACGCCCAACACGTGGGCTCCGCACGGTGCCCCTGTGACGCCTCCCGACTCTGGCTACGGCACGCCCGAGTACAACATGAACACGGCGACCGCCATGTCTTCTCAGTTCACGTCGCCTGACTGGTACCACCAGGCGCAGCAGCCGCACCTGGCTCCCCACCACGGCCACAACGGCGGTGCATACGCGACGTACAACAACAAGTCGTACCCGTCTCGCAACAACTACCAGAACAAGCTGCCGACATACTTCTACGGGCATGGCCACAATATCTGGGAGAACCGTGTTGATCGCGGCAATGGCATGAACTGCTATCAGAACGCAGGTCACGGCCATGCTGGACAGAACTTCTACGGCCACGGCATGAACAACGCCTATGGCCAGCCCGTTGTGGGTTAGATTAGCCACCGACGTGCATGATAGCCCTGTTCTATGCGTCTCATCTTTTCTCCCCACCAATTTTGGTCGCGCCAGACGGTGTTTGTCTGCGTCTTTCCTTGCTTTTTTTTCCTTCTTCTTTTTCACCATGGCCTTGCTACGCATATGACTTACGTTCTTGGAGAACACGGCGTTGCAGTGGTTGGCCCGTTGTCGACTTTTCTTATTTTCACTTTCTCTTTTCGCCACTTTCGTCTTCCGGCTTTTCATTTTATCACGGCTTCTGTTTAATGACTTTTCTTCTTATCACGGTTTCGGTTACAACACATATTTTAGGAGTTTATCGGATTTGCACCTTAATTCCCTCGGGTTGGATTCATATGGTCTTGGCAACATCTAGACGGCTTTTTGTTTTTGAGCTTTGTTTCGCCTTGGTTTCCGATGTTGTTTTTTTACTTTGTTCCTTTTGCACCTCTTCCCTTTTCCTATTTTTCTTTTGCACTCTTTATTTTGCTTCCTTTTTCTGCACCCGGATGAAAACCATCTAGAGATGCCTCGAACACTCACGACAAAACAACATTCACGATTTTTCACACAAAAACGAGAAAAAAAACTACAACTTATCTTGCCAGACTCGTTCTCGGCGTCCAGCCTTTCGGCACAGTCTTTTTTTTTCTTCTCTCTCCTCCGCAGTTTCAACTGAGACCCTTTACGATGTGGCGGTTATAGGGCAGCATCCTGCACATCTCTGCAAAGCACGAGACACAAGCACAAACTGGGGCAAGTTTTACTCCATTGGCAAGCGAGAAAAAAAAGAGGACATCTTATTTTTTTCTCCTGATGGGAGGTGCTTGATTGGCCCCAACCAGTGGAAAATTGGGACTCGCTTTGTGTGCTTCTCGTTCGACCTCGTCCCCTTCACGCCAACCAACCTCCACCAGCATCCATACCCACACGCACACTCTCGCTACAAAGCTGCAGTTGCGGCTCGGAGTGGCAGCTGGCGCTGTCGAAGAGGTACTCATCGAAACATGTTGATCCATGCTACCTAAAAGTTCTTGCAGCATTTTTGTCTCTTGCATTCTTCACTTCTTTCTTTTTTTTTCTTTTTCAATTTTCTTTCCTATTATATTTTATTCATTGTTACACGTCCGTCATGGGATCCATACCCCCTTTCTTATCATCCGTCGTCCTTGGGTCTGCCCTTTTATTCTTTTATCGTTTACCTTTTACCTGACGTTTCTATTGTCTTGCTTTGTTCTCTCTAAGTGGGTGGGAAAAGGGGTTTTGTTGGGTTTCTCTTATTGCTTTGCTCATCGCTTATCGCCTGTGTTATACATCTTCTTTACCCTACCCTTTTGCATCATGTTCAAGGTGTCGTTGATATTATTATCCGTTTTGTTGTTTTCTATCGCTGCCAGGGTCAGGTCCTTATGATTACCTTTTTTATTTTTTACTTTTTTTATTCTTTTTTTATTTTGTTTTTATCACCTTTTATACCTCGCTTGCGTACAAGCCCCAATACAAGAAATAGAAAACAATCTCCGTCTCGTCTGCATAAGTGCCAATGCTCGGCTTCCATGTTGAACAGGGCAAATACCTACATTACACATGCAACTTCAGCCTTGAGTGCCCCAACTTCTTTACTTTTTTTCTACGCCATATCTTGCATACATGTTCTGGCGCTGTGGAGTGTGATCTTTGTTTCTGTCTTTCTTCTTTGCTACTTTAGATACCGCCAACTCGGTCCAGCAAGCATCAACATCGATTTATTCTACTTGTATTCTATCATCACCGTTGTTCGTTTTTTATTAACTACTTTTCTTTAGCTTATGTTTTCCTGCAAATAGGCCGAGACCTGCATGGCCGATTCTGGCATCTACGTTGCTCTTTGCCTTCTTCACACGAGCCATTTATTCTCCGTATAGATCTTATAGTATATACAAACAATCATACAAACCACAGCTGAACACATGCAGGCGAGACTTTTACTATGACATAAAGAGGCTAGATAGGACTGTAGGCAGTGAGGTAAACGAATGCCTGGCTGCCGGCGAGATACAGTCTTATTGAAACTGAATACCATCATATATCCACAGTACAATGAACAATGTCGGTTATTTGTGATATCCTGACCTTTAGATATCATGATGTTGAACTAACGACGAAAATATGATTATGTAATCAGATACAGCTGGAGGTGTTGGTTGCGCTGATTGGTCTACCCACATAATAGTCAATGACGACTCATGGCATCTTGCTTATGTAATTCATAGCACCAGTGAACTTAACAGCCAACAAGACAACAAGTCAACAGGGCATACAAGCCGCCAAACCAGCCGCAATGTCCTCTCGATTCGTATCGGCCGGTGTCGTCGACGCCACAGGCGACACAAAGCCTCTGGATGGCACTGCAAGCAAAGACGCCGAGACGGAGTCGGCAGAGACAGCCGCGCGCAAGGCCGAATGGGCCGTCGTCGAGCGCCGCCTCGACGACGAGCGCAAGAAGCGTGAGGCCGCACGCAAAGCCGCGCCCACGTCTAGCCTCTACGACATGCTCCAGGCCAACAAGGAGGCCAAGCAGGCCGCGTTGGAAGAGGCCGCGAAGCTCAAAAACCAGTTCCGTGCGCTCGACGAAGACGAGATCGAGTTTCTCGACTCCCTCAAGCAGAGCGAGTGGGCCGAGGCGGAGCGCGTGCAGCGCGAGATGGCCGAGGGCATTGAGGCGTTCCGGCGGGCCAGACAGGAGACCAGCGGGGGTACCAGCGGGGGTACTGGCGGCGCGACGACTGTTGCGCCCGGCGAAGAAGTGAACGAGCTGAACAAGCAAGACGAGCAGGACGAGCAGGTGTCCTGGTCGATCCGCAAGAGGAAGCGGACAGAGCGGACGGGATTCCCGAACCTGAAGCGACGAACAGAAGAGGCAAAGAAAAAAGAGGGTAAAGAAGGAAACGAGAGCAAAGAAGCATCAGCAGCAACGTCATCAACAGCTTCAACAACAACAGCACCACCAACAACAGCTTCGACACAAGCAAAGCCACCACTAAAACCAGCTCCAGCAAAGGCAAAACTACTCGTTGCCTACGACTCGGACTCGGACAGCGAGTAGCTGCATGCCCATAGACCTCTACATCAACGTCTCTTCAGATTCAATAAATCATATGCTTTTTGTTCGTTAGACTAGTGTCATCTAAATATGTACATGCCAATAAATGCGGAGAGATGTATATTACAGCAGACCCGAAAGTCGTCCAGTCCTCTGAGTTGCGATGCCGTCCGACGACTGCCTCGCTACTCTGATTCGCTTCGCGCGCCAGCGTCGCTCATCAGTTGTCCTCCAGACTGCCCAGCTTCACATCAAACTTGCCGGCCCCGGACGCCTTGCGCCACGCCCACCGTCCCAGCTGCCGGAACTTGCCCTTGGTCCAGCCCTCGATAAGCTCCTCGGGCACCTTGATCGCGCGCGCCGCCGCCTCGGCGTCCGCGTCCACCTCGAACCGCCGCATGCGCTCGCCGATGCGCGGGTCCACCGTCACAGCCAACGGCCAGATCTTCTCCTTGGTCGTGTTGATCACATTGCCGTTGTCGTCCTTGTCGTCCTCAAAGACCGTCTTGGTCCAGTTCTTCTCCTCAAAGTCGAGCGCCGTCTCGATCTCATTCGATCTGAACTCTCTCTGCGCCGTCGCAAAGCACAGCGCCGCCACCTCACGGCCAATGTCGTCGGCGACGCGGCGCCGGTGCAGAAAGCGCCACAGCCGGATCGGCGTGTTCAGGAACCCCAGCAGGTGGGGGAACTGTACGGCCACGGCCGGGCCCAGGGTCTCGGGCATGTTCGCGGGCACTGCGCTCGTCGTGTAGTCGGCCACCTTGTTGTACGGCTGCGGCTGCGGCGGTCTCTTTGGCGTCGCCGGTTCAGCCTTGGGCGGCTCGGACGTTGTCGATTCGGCCTTGAGCTTGGCCTCGAGCTCGGCGGCGGCAGCCTCGGCCTCGATCAGCTCGGCGGGCTTCCGTGGCGGGCCCAGCCAGCCCTCGTGCAGGCCGCGCACGTACTCTTTCCAAGTCGTGCGGCCGACGACTAGGTCGCCCTTGATGCCTTGGTAGGGCTCGATGCCGCTGCGGCGGCGCAGGTCTTCGATCACATCGGCGTCGAGGGCCAGCTCAGGGTCGACTGGTGCTAGCGCCGGTGCCGGTGATGTGGAATTTGGTGCGTTGGGGTCTGTTGAATTTGGCTCGCCGTCTATGCTTGCGTCGAGTGCTGACTCTGCCGCCGCCGGTACTGCCTCCACCACGGGCTGTGCTGCCTGCTCCTCGCGCCGCCGCTGCCGCCGGATGTGCTCGGCCACGGCCGCCCGGATATCGCCCTGCCGCCGGCCGACGACAAACTCCCAGTCCAGGCCGCTGCTCGACAGAATGGGCTTGATGTACTCCTTGAAGTGGTCCTGGGCGGCGCGCAGACCGTCACCTGGTGGCGCCTCCAGATAGACAGTAATGCGGCGCGGCATTTCGTTCAGGTCGGACAGCGGCTGCTTGGAGAGAGGCGCGACGGCGGCGGCCCAGCGCTGGGTGGCGCGGACCTTTTCGCGGCGGTCGTAGATGATGGCGGCGCTGAAGGTGGTGGTGACGCCCCAGAAGATGAGCCAGTTGCGCGACGGCAGCTTGCTAGGCAGGTTGGGCAAGCCTAGCATGCGCAGCGCCGGGTTCGGTTTTGCCATTGTGTAGAAGGGTGGATGTGCAGATGTCGGTTGTCGAGACATGCGCTCTCACAACTCGGCGTGTAGATATGTCGCTGGCGGTTGACGTCAAAAATTTAGTCTGATTTAAATAAATCAAAAATAAAATGGATAAAAGGCAAGCCCCACTACAGCTATAATGACTAAGCGCAGATGGTAGAATCGATGAATGTTTCTAGAATACATAATGCAGTCAGTTTATTGATTCCACCTGGCATTGTGAGATAGCTTAGAGCTTGCTCCAAGAAGCTTGGTATTGGATACGGAAAATAGATATCGGCTTGAGTAGCAATGGCTGGCCAAAACCTGGCTGAGCCTGCATCTCGTCTTGTGTGGACATGGCTGAAGTACAGGACGGCAATGAGTATGAAGCAGACTCTCTTTAGGTTCGTATAGGCAATAACTGAGAATAGTGAGAAGACGCTGTTGATATTGAAGATGATATATGCCATCGATGGTATTAGTCGTGAGTGAACACGATTAAAACCCCGAAAATATTGAGCAACGAAAGAAGAACAGAAAAAGAAAACAAGAATGAACAAGTTAAGAGAATAGTTGAAAGCCGTTGATAAAAAAAGGAGCAATTTAAAAGAAGAATTAAAGACACAGTAACAATCATAAGTGTTCTATATTTGCAGGAAGAAAAAAACAAAAAGTAAAAAGCAAAAAGAGAACCAAAAAAAACCCCCCAAAAAAATTAATAGCAACTCCTCGTTTCGATCAAGGGACCTCCGGGTTATGAGCCCGGCGCGCTTCCGCTGCGCCAAGTTGCTGTTAAGCAGTTGATGGAAGAAAATGCACTAGCGGGGTATATAACGTGAACCTTCTTTGCCAAAAGCCTCTAGCACCTGTAGCATGCCCTCTCCACGCTTTTCTTTGACATCCTTTGCCCTCTCCAAAGCCTGGCCCAGGATGTTGTTGCTGTTACTATCCCCACCCCCTTTGCGTAGAATATACTCTACACTATCCACATTTCCCGCATGCACAGCGGCCACCAGCGGCGGGTCGTCGGCACAGCTCCCGTCCGGCAGCCGCCTGAAGCGGATATCGCCCGACAGCGACATGGGATGCTCGTCGTTGGGGCCGTTCTTGTACCAGAAACCGCTGTGCGTGTAGATGTTTATGCCGCCATACTCGACAAGCACCTGTAGGATGTGTGTGTGCCGGGGCTCAGGCCCAGACGCGGCCAGCGCAACCAAGAACTCGTCGCCCGGCCACACGGGGCGCGGCGGCACACCGTCGCAGCCAGCATTGCCAGTCCGGGGCACGAGGGCGAGGAACCGGAGGACCATGCTGCCCCAGCTTTGACTGACTAGCAGACGGAGGAGTCGCGCAGTGTATGGGTCGGGCGTGAAGCCGCGGGCCACGAGGCCGTCCAGCACGGCGACGGCATGGTCGCAGTCGCCCTGGAGCACGGCTGCTTCGATGGCGTCGTAGCATACGTCCATATCATCCCAGCTCTTTGTGAGCGTTGGAAGAGAAGGGCTTTTGGGGATGCGCGGCAATAGTATGTCGTAGCGAGGATCGTTTTTGTCAATGGCAAGCGGGTGTGCCCAGCCTGCGTCGACGAGCACGCTCCATGCTGCCGCGCCGTAGTTGGGATCGTCGAGCACCGGCGCAAACGTCTCAAAGGTGTTAGATACCGTGAACATAGTATTGGGCGGCGTCGGCTGGATCTGCACAAGATGGCGCAGCATTTCGAGGTTGCGGTGCTTGAGTGCGATGGCCACCAGGATCTGCAGCAGCTTGAAGCTCCCTTGTCCCGCGAGACACGACGGGCACCCTTCCTCGGCCATGTACTCGTCGGCATAGCGGACCAGCTCGTATGTGCTTGTGATGCAGCGCGTGAGGATGGGAATCAGGCAGTCGGACGGGGGCATTGTCGTCGCGGGATCGGTCTTTGCCGAGTGGATGGCTGCGGCGACCATGTCGTGTACTGGTGGTTTGAGGGTGATGTCATGGTCGAGCAGCCGGCGGAAGTAGAGCTCGATGGAGGTATTGCGAACGGGGTAGAGGTTGGGGTAGTGGTGTGGTTGTTGCTGTTATATTTCTATATGCTGCTGCTGCGGCTGGTCGTTCGACTTCCACCATTTGCCAAACATCGTGCCGTTCCGTGTTGTACGGATGTCACCCACAGCCAATGTCTACAGCCAGTGTCTACAGCCAGGCCAGGCCAGTGTTGATACAGCGTGTAGTGACCGGTCTAGCTGCCAACCCAGCCGTCAACATCTACTAGGCCGACTATCGTTGAGGGTGCCTTTGATTATCGACTGCCGACTATCAGCCTCACCCTCGTCTAAGCCCCTCTGGCCAGCCACTGTATCTATCCCGACACAATCATGTATTGATAGTCGAGCAAACCAGTATCAATACCAATCACCGCTAAAGCATTCACATCAGCCTCTGTTGATCTGCCGTGTGTTGAGAACCAGACGTGCGGAGGTGCCAAGCTAGCCCTTTTCAACTGTGCAAACTATACTCCAACGAGACTGTTTTCCTGTGTACTTGACAACTGCCGATCTCACGACCCCGGTTCGTGGGATACTCCAACGCCCACCCCTCGTCGGGTAGCATGCCTCCGACGCCTCAATCGTTAGTCGATAATAATAAAGCAGCCGTGGCAGCTTTGATAGCTTGACAGGACCCCATTACCCCGGTTTCTGGTTACCGTTGTGGTTCCCTTCCCCAGTTCCCCGGATATCATCCATGCATTTTCGCATCTTGTCATCCTAGCTTTAGTCTTGGAGTGTGGAGTATATAAGCCGTGCTGTAGCCATGTGTCTGAATGCTGTTTGAATACTGAAATACTTGAATACTTGAGCACATGGATGATTTATATTGACTTTGACATTGAATTCAATACTAATACTACTGTCCACACGCAATGTCGTCCAAGTCGGCCACCACCACAGCAGATGCTGTCGACACGGTCCATGCCGAAAATGCTCCTCCTCCTCCTCACCACCATCATGCCCCAGAGCTTGTTCCCATCGAACTGGAAGCCGTCGACAATGCCATCCACATCAACCTCAGCTGGCGCTCGTGGCTCGTGGTCTTTCTGACCTGCTTCGCCATCATGGCCCAGGTCTTTGTCGTCGTCGCCGCCGGCTCCGTCATTGCCTTCATCGTGCGCGACCTCGGCGACGCGTCCATCTCCGGCTGGATCATCCAGGGCCCCCTGCTCATGCAGAGCGTGCTGTCGCCGCTCGTCGGCCGCCTCTCCGACGTCCTCGATCGCAAGTACCTCGCCGCCGGCCCGCCGCTCATCGCATTTGTAGGCGCCGTCATTTCTGCCAAGGCGACGTCCATGAGCATGCTCATCGGCGGCGGCGTGCTCATCGGCACGACGCTCTCCACCATTGCCATTGTGCAGGCCATCCCGTCCGAGGTGCTGCCGCTCAAGTACCGCGCGCTCGCCAACGGCCTCGCGTTTCTCGGTGGTGCTGTCGGCGGCGTCGTGGGCTCCCTGGGCGCCGGCGGCGTCACCAACGTCTCGGCCGACGGCTGGCGCTACATTTACTGGATGCAGGCCGCGTTCCACGGCGCCACGTCTGTGGGCCTGTTCCTGTTCTACTGGCCGGCCAAGCGCGCGCCGACCGGCATGACGCTGCGCGACTACGTCTGGGCGTGCGACCCCATCGGCTCGGTGCTGTTCGTGACGAGCGCGACGCTCATGCTGCTGGCGCTCGACTGGGCCGGCGGCACCTACGACTGGTCGGACAAGCACGTCGCGGCGCCGCTCGCGATCGGCCTCGCGCTGCTCGTGCTGTTTGGGCTCTACGAGTGGAAAGGCCGCAGCGACGGCCTGATTGCGCATGTCTTCTTCCAGCAGAACGCCAACTTTGGCCTCTCGGTGTTTGCCTTTGCCGTTGAGGGCTGGATCTTCTACTCGGCCGTCAACGCCGTCGTGCCGCAGATCGTGCTCAACCTCGGCTTCGAGACGAGCTCGTGGAAGATCTCCATCCGCCAGCTCAGCTACACTGTCGTGACCATGGTCGCGTCCGTGCCCATTACGCTGTGGGCGACGTACCGCAAGGACCTCAAGGGGCCGCTGATCGTGACATTTGTCGTGTTCTTTGCCGTCGCCGTCTGCTATGCGACGCTCAAGACGTCGTGGAATCACGCGCAGATCGGCTTCAGCGTGCTTGCCGGCATCGGTCAGTCGGGCCCGCTCACGCTGCTCGTCGCATGCGTGCAGTTCACGGCGCCGCACGCCTACCTCTCGACGGCCACGGGCCTCGCGTTCTCGGCGCGCGCCATCGGCGGTGCGTTCGGGTCCGCCGTGCTCGACGCCATCATCAACAGCCACCTCAAGAAAAACTACGCGACCAAGGTCGGCAACGCTGCCGTCGAAGCCGGCCTGTCACCCGCGCGCGTCGCCGAGCTGCTGGCGGCTTTCACGGCCGGCACGACGGGCGACACGAGCATTGCGACGCCCGACATCTGGGCGGCGGCGATCACGGAGAGCCGCAACGTGTATGCGCACGCCTACCGGCTTGCGTGGGCCAGTGTGATTCCGTTTGTCGTGCTCGCGACGGTGGCGGTGGCGTGTCTACGGGGCGTGCGGGAGCTTATGACGGAGAAGGTCGAGGCCACTGTCGAGAAAGTCGAGGTCGAGGTCGAGAAGGGTGTCAAGGAGTAGACGATAGACTTGTAGACTAGAGCATAGATAGGGTTACTCTGATTAGCTGACCGAGTTTGCCCATCATGGACGTGAAACATGAATATGGGGTAATACGAGTATGCCAAAGGAGAATAGAACTAAAGAAGAATAAGAATAAGAGTTTTTAATGATAAAGACTAAGAAAGAACATTAGAAAGAATATGATAAAGGATGTGAAGAATATGATAAAGAATACAAGATAGAATACTCCGTACTCCGTAGAAAAGAAAAAAAAAGAAAAGGAGATGCTATTATTAGATTTCGTAAACGTAAAGTTAAGATACGAGAGTGTCGACCACAGCACCCCTGCTCCCTGCCTGCGGCCCTACTCTACTGGAGTTTTGATTACGATGGATGATCGACAGTTCTCTTGTTTTCAGTTTGATTACTTCGGCTTGTTACTTTTATGATTTATTTTGTTTGTTTGTTTGTTTGTTTGATTTATTTATTTTGTTTGATTTATTTTGTTTGATTCAGTTAATTTTGCCTTCACAGCATTCACCACCTTCAATGCTTTCAAAGTCAGGCTTTCTCGTCTCCTGTCAATGCAGCCTTTCATAAGCGGAGTGTGTCTTGGATCCTGGCTATGCTGCAGCTGGCGGCGGACACAGCCCCATCCACAGACGACTCACTGGCCACTGACACTGACACCGACCACTGATGTGTAGCCTGCCTCGCCTGCATCCAAGCCCCTGCCTGCGCAACCAGGCGAAGACAGCAGCAGAAAAGAGGGCAACGTGACAATGTATCTAACTAAAAGAAAGGAGTTCAGGAGTTCCTACGTCACAACCCCCTCCACTGATCGACGGACCCTGAGGGCCACTTTCAACACGAGGGAAGAAGATGGGTAGAAAAAAAAAGACGAGACAGAAAGAAGGAGAAGAAATGAAGGAGAAATGGAGAAGAAATGGAGAAGAGATGAAAGAAGAGCCAAAAATGGTATCCCAAAATAAAGAAGACATAAGAATACGTAAGAAAGCTGGTTCAGTACGTCGTACTCCAACATGTCTCGCCATCGCCTCGTGAAATCAGAGGCGTACTATGAATCCTGACGGCACTGCCTCTGTCATATTATATCCTATTATAGTATCCTATTATTCTATCATACCGAGCTGATAGCACCAGGACGGCTGAATGCCTCTGCTGTCCTGCTCACTGCCATGGCGATCCCACAGGAATAGAAGCACGCCTTGTACTCCGCGATAGGTAGACACGCATGACGGCAGACACCCAACGGTCTTGGCACAGGATGAGGCTCGTATTTCCTGTAGTCTGCCTTTCTCTACTTGCACTACGTTAATATGCTTATGCGGTGTCTCGGCTCCTTACTTTTTCTATTCATAGCCAAGGATCGATCGACAGACGGTACTTTGATCTTATTTGATTTAGTGTTGGAACAGGACAAGCAGGATAGATATACGGGGAGTCTTGTTCTTGACCTTGTCCTTGATTTTGTTCTTGATCTTGCTGTGAACTTCACTTGTCTTGCTTCTCGTTTGTGATTTTGCTCTTCTTGCTCTTCTTCTTGCTCTTGACTTCTTCGGACATCTTCATCTTCTCTTCTTCTTGACATCTTCATCTCTTCTATTCCGGATCATTCTCTGCATCGAACCAATGGCATCTCCCGCCAGCATGTCTGGAGCAGTCAACGACCAGACCGCAGTGGCGGCCTCGACCCTACCACAGACGCAATCACTACTGCCGCAGACTCAATCACTACCACAGACACAGGATACAATACAGTCAACACCTCTCGCAACGACCGATACGCTGCCGACGACAACTGCTGCATCGTGGGAGCAAACAACAACACCTACTATATCGACCTGGAGTCCACCAGCAGAAACTACAACGCCGTGGGAACAAACGACAGCCTGGGCGACGTCTACCCCGACACTATCAGCTTCAACCCCATACACCTCGGCCACATCACCAGTATCGTCGATCATCTCTACAGCTACGCCTTCCGTTTCCACCACGTCTTCCTCATCCTCTGCTACAGCAGCCTCAGCAACCGCCTCTTCTTCAGCATCTTCAGCCTCTACAGCCTCTACAACCTCTGCATCCTCGTCATCGTCAACACCAAAATGGATTCCCGGCGTCATCGTCGGCAGCATTGCGTTCGTCGCCATCCTTGCCGGCCTTGCCTTTTGGCTCCTGCGCCGCCGCAAGAGCCAGAAGAACCAACAGTACCACCAGGCCGAGCAGTTTGACCAGGGTGGCGCGCCGCTCGCATCGCCCGACATCTTTGGCTACCGGCGACCGCTCATGCGCCAGTCCAACGCCGACGACGCCGAACGCCAGCGCCGCGCCCTGATCCGCAAGTCCATAATCAGCCGCAGCTCATGGAGTGCCAGCCAGATCGACATTGCGGCAGCTGCAGCGCCGACGAGGCGCGACGAAAGCGTCAGTCTGCGTGACGACTGGAAGGAGTGGGAGGCCCAGATGCAGCAGCAAAAGGCGGACCTTGCCAACCAGCATCCCTCCATGCAGGTGGAAGAGGTAGAGGGAGCCGACGTTGAACGAGATGGGAGAGGCTTGAGAGATGCGAGAGACGAGAGAAACGTCTCGCCGCCACCGACGGCGCACGGGCACGAGGAAGTGTTCCCCGTGTCGCCGGTGTCGACGGTCTCTGTTCTGCCGCCCGTGCCGGCTCGCTCCCGGCAGCGGCCGCTCTCAGCTGACTCTGTGCAGTCTGATCAGACAGTGACCAACCACAACCGGGACAGCACGGCCGACCTGCTACCAACACAGACTGCCGACCCCTTGCTGCCGCGCCGGCCAACAATCAAGAGCATCCGCAGCATCACCCACAGGAACCCGCACACGCGGCACATGTCCGAGGCCGAAAGCCCGACGTCGATTTACTCGGTCGATCTGCAGGACGGCCGCCAGAACAGAGCGTGGGCGCAATACCACTATGATGACTAGATGACGATGATACTGGACGATATTGGATGATAATACTATTAAATGATAATTCTTTATTAATATTAACAGCACGTGACCGTATTTATCAGCCAATAGTCTACCAGTAGTCAGCCCTTTCCAGAGGCTTCTGCCTAGTGCGCCTAGGCCACTATGGCCCCTAAGAATGACTAATTGCATAGCGGCCCAGTGGCAGGGCCTATTTGATACCCACAGCCTTTCTCCCTGCCACACGCGCTGCATCGCCTTTTCTCCTTCCTGCATCCTCCTTTTTGGCCTCGTTTTTGTCGTCGCCTTTCTGTTTTCTCTTTCGTCTCCCGTCTCCCGCCACAACGCGCGCCGCTCGACCGCATTCCTTCGGAATCGAATCTAAAAGAATCGCTTCTTCTCCTTCGATTCTATCCTCTCTTTTTTCTCCTCTCCTCACTTCCGCATCTCTCTGTCTTTGAGTTTGTTTGCCGACAGCATCCATCACGACTCGATCATCATCGATCATCAACGATCATCGATCATCGGGCTTCGCGGCATCTGTCATCAACCGCACTCAACGGACGCCTTTATTGGTTTTTATTGAGACGCGCCGGAAGTTGCCATCTGCCACTCTTCGTCACTGACTCGTTCTCTGACTGTGCCATTTGACATCCCGTCACTGACGCCATCAGCTCCCTCTGCCACTGCTGAATCCCCGTAAACGTGTGCCCTTGCACTTCCTCTCTCTCCTCTCCTCTCCTCTACCTCTCCCTCTCCCTCTCTTGTGCTCTTGTCTCAACTGCTTCATCCATCCTACTGTCTTTATCCACGACACGACCACGCGTCAAGACAAGGTAACTAGACACCCAGAGCCAGAAGATGGAAGAGACCTTGAGAATCGAGAACAGAGGCTAAACTAGAACAAAGAACAAAAAAAAGAGTCCCTTTACTATCCCAATCGTAGACCGTCGGCATCGCCACGGCGACGCCCTCAAACCGCAACGACGCATTCTCCGCTGTTCCGCCGTCTTGCTTTGACCCTCTTGTCCGCTAAGGACTCGTCACACTTTAGCAGCAGCAGCAGCAGCAGATCGCACGGTTCTCACGGTTCCCACGGTTCCCAGGTCCAAGTCGAGCTGCGCATTTTGGAGACGCTCGCGGCCAAACACCGCAAGAAGCCGAGAAAAGACAAGGACGCAGGCAAGAAGAAGGACAAGACAGGCCGAATCAGCAAGGCTTCGTCGTCGTCGTCGTCCTCACGTAAGCCTCTCAAGGAGCTGCGGCATAACAAACGCACGCCCTCGTTGACCCAGACGACCCTGGGCGGCTCCATCACAAAGGCATCCAAGCCCCAGGCCAAGACCCAGGCCCAGACTCAGGTTCAGACCCAGACCCAGGTTCATACCCAGACCCAGACTACAGCACCCACCATGGAGGCCCCTCGTGATGCCTATAAGGAGAACCTTGACAACATTCTTATGTGCAATGAGTGTAAGGAGTTCCCGCCGAACCTCGTCGAGGAGTTCTCGAGCGGCGACATGGTGTGCGGCTCGTGCGGCCTGGTAGTTGGCTCACGCATCATTGACAACCGGTCCGAGTGGCGCACCTTTGCCAATGACGACCAAGGCAACGATGACCCGTCGCGTGTTGGCGAGTCAGCCAACTCGCTGGCCAACGACGAGGGTCTGCGCACGCAGGTGGACATGCGCGCTGCTAACGGCAAGCTCGCGGGCAAGCTCAACAGCATCAACAAGAAGTCGCAGTCGGAGAAGCTCAACAACGACCTGCAGGAAGGCTTCCGCGCCATCAGCGGACTCGTCGACGTGATGCAGACGAGCACGATTGTGGGCCAGACGGCGATGCACATCTACAAGCTCGCATACGAGCACGGCCAGCTCAAGGGAAAGCAGCGCGAGGCCGTCATTGCGGGCTGCATCTTCATTGCGTGCCGCCAGTGTGGCGTGCCGCGCACGTTCCGCGAAATCTACTCGATCACACACGTGCAGAAGAAGGAGATTGGGCGCGTGTTCAAGTCGCTCGAGAGCTTCCTGTCCAAGATCCAAGAGAAGAACCCGCAGGCCAGCGCCGCGCAGGGCGTCAAGGACTACAAGGCGTCGAGCTCGACGTCGGCCGAGGAGCTGTGCACGCGCTACTGCAGTCTGCTCGCGTTCCGCAACACGCCGCGCATGGAGAAAATCTCCAAGGCGCTCGCGCGCAAGACCACAGGCATCCCCGACCTCGCGGGCCGGTCGCCGCTGTCGGTCGCGGCGGCGTGCATCTACTTTGCGTCGCAGTACCTCGAGGACCCGCGCGCCAGCAAGGATATCGCCAATGTCGCCGGTGTTAGCGACGGCACAATCAAGACGGCATACAAGTTCCTGTACAACACGCGCGACACGCTGGTCGAGGACGACTGGAACGGCAACGTCGCGAGCCTGCCTACGAACTAGTCGGCGGGCAGTTACTAAAATTCGGGGGGTTTTATTAGAATTCAAAATTGATACCAGTGGGCTCACACTCGGGGGGATACTGTTGGCTTTTGCTCGTTCGTTGCGTTGTCTGCGCTGCTTGGCCTGCGCTGCTTTGTCTACTGCGTTGCTTCACTACTTTGACTCACTTTTATCGTTGATGGCACACTTGGTTGTGATGCCTGACGCCTGTTTATCCGTTTATTCCCAGGGGGCTTTCTCATGCATGTTATTGGCACTATAGACTTTTTGATCTTTTTCTTTGATCTGATTTTCGGACCCGTTCTTTTCCTTTTTTCTACTGTCTTTTCTTTTCACTCTTTCAATCCTGTCTCATTGATCCGCCCCCTTTCGAAAGATTGGCAACCACGACGCGTGAAGGGCTGGACATGGATCTATGGTCTTTACGGCCTCGATGGACGGACAGACGGGGCTCTCATTCTTTATTCTTCTTATTGTTATTGTTTGCTCGACTCGAAAGAGCAGCACAAGAGCTATCGGAAAAGATAGAGGAGAAACACAAAAAGATGCAGAAGCAGACCTGCAGAGCATGACTGCATCTCTGTTTATTGCCTGTTTATTGTTTGTTGGCTGTTACTGTCTGCTTCAAGACGTACGCAATAATGAAATAGCAAAAAAATAATAAAACGATATCTCTAGCGAACTATGTTTGGATGTGAAGACAGTGAACTCCAGACAAAGGCTGCTGAACAAAGACTATTCGATGGTGAGAAGAACAGGACAAGAGCATTGACTGAACGGGCTGAACAGTGGCACGACAGTGAACGCTGAACAATGAATGAATAACAACGAACAGAAAAATCGAATTTACACAACAATGCACTTGATGCTGAACAACGACTGCCCAGAGTGAACAGATGCAGATGGACGACGAGTATAAGAAGAGCGGACTGCGTTCACAACAACAGCAACAAGATCATCATCATCATCACTCCAACACTCCAACTCATCAACTCATCTACAACACAACTGTGCATCTAAACCACATCTACATCATCTACAACATCTACATCATCATGTGCCACTACCTCGAATCGACCTGCACCAAATGCAGACGGAACGCCATCTACGCGGTCAAGTTGATCATGATCTGCAACATTGCCAGAATCCGTGGCGGCGCCGAATGCCCCTACGTTCGTGGCCTGGTCGAGGTCTACCCGGCGTTCGGCGTCTGCCCCCGCCACTCTCTCATCTCTCCTCCTCCTACCCCCCCTCCTCAGCAGCAGCAGCACATTTAGATGCAGTCTAGAAGTCTAGACTGTAGCCACTGTATTCGCTTAGTCATTGTAGCCATTATAGTCAGTGTAGACCCTGGTTGTAGTTTAGAACGTAGTTGTAGGACATGAGTCGTAGTCGAGAAGTCGGGTTGCAGCCGAGTTATCGTTTTCAATATTGAGTTCGCAGATGGATGATGATCACACCCTAAATCAAATACCATAAAATCCTTAAAATACCAAGCACCAAGATGCCATGTGAATTAGATGATACCAACGAGAACGCTATGCAGATACAGAAAATAATAACAAAACAGCAGCACACAACACTCCGTCGTGCCACCTACTTCGGTCCGCCAAGTCCCGGCGCCGCGTTAAACCGCTCCTCGCGCTCCGTCATGAACATAACCTGCACCCAGTACTCCCGCGCGTCCCGGTCCCAGTAGTCAAACGTCCGCCCCTCGCGCCGATCCAGCTCGCGCGCCGGTACCTTGAACCCGCACGTCTCGTACGGGTCCGCCGCCACCAGCAGGTACTGGAACTGCCGGTCCGGCGCCTCCATCTTCTGCGAAAAAGCACTGGTCACCTGCCACCGCGGCGTCACGTCGTGCCCGATGTCCGGGTACTGCAGCTGGAACAGCAAGCCCACCTGCCGCGTCACCGGGTCCCGCACCTTCATGATCTTGTAGCCCGGCCGTCCGATGCGCACCATCGCGGCACGCCGCTTCGCGTCGGCGTCGGCATCCTCGCCGAACCCGAGCGCGCCAAAGCCGGCACCCGCAACACCGATCGGCAGGCCCGTCGCCGGGTCGATGTCGCGGCGCATGCCTTCGCGCTGCTCCTTAGCGGCACGGCGTGCGAGGTTGGTCTGGTGCTTCTTGCCCTGGGTGTGCGCGAGGTAGGAGCCGTCGTTTTGGTGCACAGTGAGGCACAGGCGGCACTCAAAGTAGCCCAGGTGGTTGCGGAAGAAGTAGGGGTCCTTGTCCAGGTCGATGGACTCGAGCGCGAGCTTGCGCAGGCGGTCGCGGCGGTCGGCATTGGTGGCGCTGCTGGACGCGACGCCGCCGCCGCCGAACTTGGAGCCGGCGCGGTTCTGGTAATCCATTGTGTAAAGTAGTCGTCGTTGTCTATAAGTGGAGGATCGTAGTAGCTGGGATCGAATATACGTAGTTGAAGTGTTTGGTCGTGTGAGTCGATAGCTGACGATGGTGATGGCGAGATTGATGGATGCGCTGTGCAGCTAGAGTAGAGTAGGAGACGTGAAGTTTTGAGGCCCGATAAGATAAGATATTATATAAGCAGCTCAATATTAGTCAGCGCGCCTCCAGATCGATCGTGTGGCAGCGCTAACGCAGTCCCCCGCAAAATGCTTTAAAGTCTGGGGAAGTCCCCCAACGACATCACAGACCATGATACAGCATATGCTCTCTAAAAAGAAATGCACGGCAGTAATTTTGTACAAATCCAGGGGTCGCAATGCATACTAAACATAGTAGCAGTCATGGGGCCAGGAAGTCTACAGCTATAGCGCCGTCAGTGCCAGCCAGCTGGAGCAGCATCGATGTCGTTGTCACGATGTGAAAAGCATTAGCTTGAAAATGGCGAGGTAGATGGATTGCTGGCGGCATGAGGTGTTTTACTATCTTAAAGATGGTGCCATGAGACAGGTGAGATTTACTACGTGGTTGATAGTGGTGATATTTTTGTTTTGTTTTATTATCTAAGGTTTATTTTCTCCGTGTATCTTCTCATCGAATCCACAAACTCCTGTCGTCCTACCCCAACCGCTTTACTCCGAGCTTGGCTTTAGACTTGACCAAGCGGATGTGCCATCTTGTCAAAGATTCTTCGGGTCAATAGATAGAGGATGATAGAGGATGCTGGGTGGAAGACGGCGGTTCATGGACGTGACGATGGACGGCCGACAAGGCTGTCATCAAGGAATAGCTAAGAAAGGGACCCGACGGCGGTTGAATAACGAATGTAAGGTACTATAGTAACATATCTCGTGGTGTGCATGATGCTGTAGTGTCTGCCGATGCCAAGTCGGCGGTTCATAAATCAAGACTGCCTCTGTTGTTTCTTTTCATTGAGTCTAGACTATGTTTTATTGTTTTAGTTTTGATTGTTTGTATCGTATATGAATAAACAGCTATAAACAACAAGAAACATGTATCTTTCCGTGCCTAATTATTGCATTGGACGATAAGACGACCGCGTCCTGGTGGGACCGCGAGTGCGGCGTATGCTGGAGTTATAGGAAGCGTTCCTAAATACTGGCTCGAAACGATCAACCAGATGTGCATCTGTTCGGTTGACTGTCATCTCCATAGATCGCACGAATTTAGCCGACGTCTACGCCGAGTGGCTACGGAACGCATAGAGGCTAAACTGTTTGGACATGATTCAGTGCGAAATATTCGAGTTGGCCTATTTTATTTATTCTCTATATATTTATTTTTCGGTCTATTTTTCCTTATTATTATTTTTCTACCTGATATTAGCCATTGCCACACTTAGTATATGTACCGAGTGTCTACGGACTATCACAACGATCTTTGTTGCATCGTAGCGTTGTTGTTTTTGCTTGACCTGAGTTCCTGGCTTTTTGACGTGATAACAATTCGCAGATCAACAGACGCTATGAGAGTTCATGTAAATGGTACGTGTTTCCACTATAAGCAACGGTCTAGACGGAATATTGCTGCCAATGCTCGTCATTTATGGCTGCTCTTTAACCACCTGTCCTTTGACCAGACAGTGCATCCATGTGCCTGATGACGAGCCTCGTTTAGTATCGTCTTTTCTGTCTAGATCGTCTAGATCTGTTTCAGTATCCCATCTACCCATTCAGCCAGCTCGTCCGACTTCCGAGGTTGTTCTATCCTCAGCTCCGTGGCGTCATCGCGAGTCGGCTCCCTACCGTGCGACTGTCAAAGTTCTTGGCGATGCGTACTCGTCATTGGAGAGTGCTGTATCTTTTGAACTGCTCATTTTCTAGTTTCTATTTAGCCGGAGCCCCTCAGGCTAGAGAACTGACATGCTGGCCTGGAGCGTGTGCCGATTATGGAGTCGTGCTTTTAGCCGCAAAAGTGGTAAGCTCGGTGTCAATGTCAGGAGTTTGCATGGCGTACTTTCTTCATATTTCTTTATTGTTTCTTGCGCTCACTTTGGCCCGTACTACGGCCGCTCACCCGACTAGAAAGCGTAATACGAGTCACCGCTTAAAGTAATGACAAGGAAGGCAGAGCGAAGGGGGGAGCAGGGAGACGAGAGAGTCGGGTTGAATACGGAGTAGAGAGCCTACACTGGACGCAGTAAAGTGGCCGGCTAATATGATCGAACAGGGGTCGCTCGAAGGTGGACAACGGAATCTCGACTGATGTTTTGATTTTGTTATCAGTGATTGATTTGAGGATATGCAGAACCGATACGATTGATAGACAGAACGAAAGAAGAAAACGTGGTCTGGTTATGTTCATCATGTCATGTTTATCACTTATGTGCATCAGAGAAGCGTGCAGCGAGATCGACATTACCGGAGCAGCAAGTAGCAGGATTCTTAAAGAGGCAGAGACTGAGACGGAGAACAAGACTTGCTAGGAGAATAATCACCGAACAAGCAAAACGTGCAGACAAAACGTGCAGACAAGACATTGACAAGAAAAGCAGTTAAAGCAATCTAATCATGATAAACAAGCAAGACGCCCAGAATACAAAGCTTTGTCCCGCAACTGCCAACCTCCTTGGCCATGCTTGTCTGGCTTGGACTGTTGAGCCAAGACTCTATTCTCCGTTCTGCTCCTTTCGGACTCTGACTGACTCAGGGCTGTCTATTACCTACTGAATATTATAGCATGTTTTCAAGTTGTAGTCTGATAATGCATTACTTGCTGCTTGTTTGCTGGCGACAATAAAGTGGACTCTACTTCAACCTCGTGTGTGACTGTGAGTGTCACTCATTCTTGCTAACTCTATTCCGATCTAGACTTGGCTCCCAACCCCAGCAGTCCAACCCAGCAGTCCAACCCAGCAGTCCAACCCAGCAGTCCAATCCAGTCAGTCCAATCCAGTCAGTCCAACCTAGTCCGTCCCCAGACATGGCCGGCTAAAAAAAAAGTAAAGTGGAAGCATGGAGAAAGACTAGGAGGAGGTGGGGATGGAGGTGGAGGAGGGTGGTGTATTTGCAAACGAAGTATGGAGAAGCTGGGGTCTGGTGTGATGTGTGATGTGTGTTGTGTTGTGTGTCTTCGTGCCATCGTGTCTTCGCGTCTGCCGTGTCTGTCGTCTTTGATTTCTGTCTCCTACTCCGACTTCTCTTTGAATTATCATCTCTCCGACTCCTATATTCAATAAAGTTCTCACAGCATCAGCTTGTCGTCTAGCTTACTCTTCATAAAAACAAACTCTCGTCTCACCGTATGCTTTAACTGACGACTCCATCTCCCCATCTTTCCATCCCTCCTTGACGACCCCGACTGACTCCACGACCCCAACCCCAACCGCCCTCTGCTTTGTTTTTCTATTTCATTTTATCCTTTTTCGAAGCTACTCTCGTTTGCTAAGAAAGCATGAACATCTACCCGGTTAGCATGGGGAAGCGGGCCTCACATGCTTATTCTTACTTCTGTCTTCTATTACATCTTATCTTATTAAAACATAATGTATCAGATTGACCTATATAAACGGCTCGCCCACGTCGGTGATCTTTCCTTCCACTTTATCCCCAACCCATCTCCTTGTCTTCTCGTCTTCTCGTCTTCTCTCCACCCAATCCCTCTCTTCTTACATCTCTACGACACGCACAATGGGCAAGGACACATTCACCCTGGCCGGCCAGGAGTGGCCCAAGGTCACCTGGTGGAAGATGAAGAACATGAACGTGCTCTACATCACCCTCTGGGCGGCCATGCTGACGTCGGCCACCAACGGTTACGACGGCTCCCTCATGAACGGTCTCGAGGCCATCCAGGCCTGGCTTGATGGTAGGTTCACTCTAACAATATGTCGTCTAAAACAGCTGCTAACTAACAGACTACAACAACCCGTCCAGCTCGACGCTCGGCCTGATTACTGCCTCCATGTCCATCGGCTCCATGCTCGCGATCCCCTTTGTGCCCTATACGGCAGACATCCTCGGCCGCCGCACCGGTGTCGTCATTGGCTGTTCCATCATGCTTGTTGGCGTCGCGCTCATCTGTATCGGCTTCCACGTCGCGCTGTTCATCGTCGGCCGCCTCATCCTTGGCTTCGGCATCGCCATCGCCCAGGGCTGTGCGCCGCTGCTGATTGCCGAGCTCGTGCACCCGCAGCACCGCGCCGTCTACAGCACAATTTACAACACGCTGTGGTACCTCGGCTCGCTCATCGGCTCCTGGGTGTCGTACGGCACTAGCAACATGGACGGCCAGTGGGCCTGGCGCGTGCCCTGCATGCTGCAGGCCATCCCGTCGCTCGTCCAGATCGTCATGATCTGGACCGTGCCCGAATCGCCGCGCTGGCTCATCAGCAAGGGCAGGCAGGCACAGGCCAAGGCCATCCTCGCCAAGTACCACGCGCAGGGCGACGACACCGACGCGCTCGTCAACGTCGAGTTCAACGAGATCCAACAGACCATCTCGCTCGAGCAAGAGTACGAGAAGAACGCCTGGTCCGAGCTCTGGGCGACGCCCGGCAACCGCCACCGGCTCATTATCCTCGTGTCCATCGGCTTCTTCTCGCAGTGGTCCGGCAACGGTATCGTGTCCTACTACCTTCCCAAGGTGCTCGACCTCATTGGCGTTAAGAACCACAAGACGCAGCTTGAGATCAACGGGTACCTGTCCGTTGTCCAGCTCGTGTCTGGCGTTGGCATGTGCTTCTTTGTCGACAAGGTCGGCCGCCGCCCGCTCTTCCTGACGTCGTGCGTGGGCATGCTGTTGATGTTTATCAGCACCACCATTGGCCTTGCGCGCTACGACGCCGCGCCTACCGACGCCGCCGCCAACACCGTGATTGTGTTTATCTTTTTGTACTACATCTTCTACAACCTCGGCTTCAGCGGCCTGCTCGTGTCCTACTCGACCGAGATCCTGCCGTACCGCATCCGTGCCAAGGGCATGACCGTGATGTTCTTCTGCGTCGACCTGTCGCTCTGGTTTAACCAGTACGTGAACCCCGTGGCGCTCTCCCACATCAAGTGGAAGTACTACCTCGTCTATGTCGTGTGGCTGGCGTTCGAGGGCACCGTCGTCTACTTGTACTACATTGAGACTAAGAACACGCCGCTCGAGGAGATCTGCAAGTTCTTTGACGGCGATACGGCCATGGTCGGCGGCGACGCGGCAACGCACAAGGCGCGCCACCTTACGGGTGACGACGATGCTGCGGGCGAAGCGTCGGCGGGCATCGACACGAGCGAGAAGGCCACTGCGGAGCGGATCGCTTGAGCACTTGAAGCAGTATTCAAAGCAGTTGGCGAGTTATATCCTGCCTAATATCTAAAACAGAATAATGAATTACACACACATTCTAACTTAAATCATAATGACCTTATTTGATTCAACAGTGACCTTCTAGATCGAGTCTTTGAATACGAGCGTGGCCGAGGGGTGGCTATAGCCACAATGGTCGTGATATAGCTATTGAATAATGCTTTGATTTCTTTAATTCTTTGGTTTGGTTATCCAATGAGATTTGAATCAAGATGGACTCGATCTTTGATGACCTTCTATCTATTAGAATAGACACAAAAACCAATATCCAATAACAAATAACTAATGCAGAATTATACACAGAATATAAATGCAGACAGACTACATAACAAAGACACCTAGACAAAGACAAAGCCTCGGCATGCGAGCCTAGAGAGTACAGCTCTGTTCCGTCTTGTCGTCAATGCGGCCCCCACTTGAACTTGACACTTGCACTGCGCCTTGACAGTTAGCTACGTCTTCTTGTCTTAAAGCTACACCTACCATTCACTTCCTCTGCCTCTGCCTCTGCCTCTTCCAACACAACTCACGCCTTTCTCCTTACTCCCCTCTCACTGCACCAGTCGCTTCACTCCTGGTTGCTCCTGGTTGCTCTTGGCCTCCCCGCCGCCATGTCTGCCTCCGCCATCCTCACTGGCCTCGTTGGCCTCGAACACGTCTACATCCTCGCCCTTGAGATGTTCCTGTGGGAAACCCCCCGCGGCCTGCGCTCGTTCCGCCTCACGCCCGAGTTCGCGAAGCAGACCCGCTCGCTCGCCGCCAACATGGGCCTCTACAACGGCTTTCTTACCGCCGGCCTCTTCTGGAGCCTGCTGCACCCGTCGCCGGTGTTCGCCTTTGAGCTCAAAAAGTTCTTCCTGGGTTGCGTGTCTGTCGCTGGCCTCGTCGGTGCCGTGACCTCGAACAAGCGCATTCTGTTTATTCAGTTTGTGCCGGGCTCGCTTGCGCTGGCGGCGACAGTTTTGGGCTTTTGATTTGGAAGCAAAGTATTGAAGCAGGATGAGAAAGAATTTTATATTAATTTATCATAGTGTTGGATATCACTGCAAACCGTTGATTAAGAATATACTACGTATAATGGTGGAAGAGAAGTCGAATTAATACAGCAGATGGGCTTCCTCGCTAGCGTATATAAGCCCAGACAGACGGCCAATCTTCCATCAGCAAGCAAGCTAGTAAGCGGCCTTGGTCTAATGGTTAGGATTTCACTCTTCCAAAGTGAAGGCCCGTGTTCGATTCACGGAGGTCGCACTTCTTTTTGCCTTTTGCTTTCCTGTGTCTCTTTTTTCCTTTTCCTCTTCTTTCTTTTTAACTTGTCCCTCTTTTATGTTCTCCTTTTATTTCCTTTTATTTCCTTCTGCATTCGATTCTATCTTATTTTTAATACATTCATCATTCACCAACTACGTGTTGGCATCCCATCGATTCGCTGAGATACTCGAGTTATCGCTCGCTACATCTTACTCTACAACTCATTCTTTGACACCTCTTCTGAGAAAGATACGTCATTACTCAACTGCACCAATGAACACCAATCAGGCTTCTACAGTGAGCGGTTAAGACTGGAGCCGCTGCTGATGACGATCCTTTCGCTGTCCATCACTACAGTACGTGTCATATTACAGTTCATCCTATCTCAGCTCGTATGTAGATTATCTGTATGATCAACCCGATTGCCGAGTCTATCTCTATTTCTACTGCTATTTTCTCGCTATTCATATATTTTACCTCTCACTACGATCACCCTTACTCTACACCAAGCCGGCTATCTCGGCTTCAGACAGACTAGATGGGATGGAGACAAAAGAACCTCGACGGCGGTCCATCTCCACAGGCCGAAGAGCGAAGGCCGAGATCTAGAGCAGCTGTCTTTGGCGAGAGCGAGACGTAGATGTAGACGCGCACAGGCAGAGAGATATAGACAGATATAGACAGAGAGAAGAGACGTGAGAAACAGCTGAGATGACTACGTAAGCTTCATCAATGCCATGGTCCCAAATGGCAGGAGCCTTGCTGCAGTTGCGTCGCGCCTTCCACTATCGTCTGCTTACATCTCGGACAGTGTCAGCACTCTCCACCGCGGATTTAGCGCATTTTTGCGGGCCTGCTTCCAGGTACCGTCAGCACTCGCCCCACACTAGAGCCCGACGTCAATGTCTCCGAGCCCTTTGGTAGTTCGGTCGCTCCTTCCTCTTCTTCTTCGTTCTGCTCTTGTTCTGCTCTTTCCTCTTTTATTTCCACATCTGATATACATCGCGGCTTACTTAAGCCTGTCTTCTATCTTCTTTTCTTTCTTCTTTTATTTATTTTTCGCTTACTTCTTCTCTTTCTTCTTGTCTCTTCCCTCTCTGCTTCTTTCGACTCTCACGTCACCCAATCTTACAGCCACACGCCTTATACCAGGCAGCCGTATTCCCCTCTACTCAGGCCCCTGCAGTCTAGACTCTTGGCAGCAATTGACCTCCCCCGTGTCGGCGTCTTCTTGACGTCTCTCCTCGACTTGCACATCCTCACTCTTCTACACTTTCGGTCCTCATACAGTCCTCATACAGTTCTCATACTTACTCATACACGCTCACACAACGTCACACTACATTGCACACATCGCACATCACACATACAACATCGCCATGTCTGCACTGCGCACATGGTTTCGCTCGGCACCGGCGTCCGCCAAGGGCAGCGTCGAGCCCAGCCCGGCCGTGTCCGCATCGACGTCATCCACTGCCCTCTCGGCCGAGAAGCCATCATCTTCTAGCAGACCATATACCAGACCAAAAGACCAGCGGACAAAACAAGAAATAGAAATGGCTCGCGAGATCGCCGACTTAGACGACGCCATGGCCCTCACCTCGCTGCTCCTCAACGACGACATTGACGGCGCCGAAGCCCAGCTGCGGGCCCGCAAAGACACTGCCAAAAAGGTTGTCTCGCCATTCCATCTCATGGGCCTCGGCGTGTCTACATTTATACGTTCCGTGCTCGGCTTTGAAAAGGAAATAATGAACGAAGCCGATGCGCGGCTCACGGAGTGCGAGACGCGCGCATGGGAGGAGATGCGCAAAGCCCAGACGGCCAACGGCGGCGGCGGCTGGTTCGGTGCCGCCTCCAGCGCAAACACAGGCACCGCCGCAGCGGAGAGCATCTACCCGCCGGGCAGCGAGTATGCCCTGGTGCACGCCGAATCCCAGATCATGCTGGCCGTCGTCGCCGAGCTGCACGAGAGCTTGACCGAGGCTATCCGGGGCTTCTACAAGCTGCGCAAGGCGTTTGTTACCCTCAATGCTATTATCGAGTCCGAAGAGGCTTTCCTTAATGGCCAGAGGCCCGGCACGGCGTCGGCCACGTCTGCACTTGCCTCCATGAGGCGGCTGTCCTTCTCCGAAGACCCTATGCCTGGTGCTTTTGACGACGCCGAGTTCGCAGACCTCGAGGCAGAGGCCCGTACCGAGGAGCAGAATATCAAAGAAAGCAAAGAACGTGAAGAACGTGAAGAAGAGAAAGAAAACAAGGAAAACGAAGAAAACGAAAAGCCAACAAACATTGCCCCTTCCATCAGGTCGACGAAACTCTCGGAAAAGACACCAAGTATCAACGGTACAGTCAAAGGCGGCTCAATCAAGGGCAACAGCCATGCCACGGCCACACGAGGCGCCCGCCAACATGTGCTGGACAACCTCGCCAACCCACTCGACGTCTTCATCCACTCCGGCGCCAACATGTGCTTCGGCCTGCTGCTGCTGATCATCTCCATGGTGCCGCCGGCCTTTTCGCGCCTGCTGTCCATTGTCGGCTTCAAGGGCGACCGCGAGCGTGGTGTGCGCATGCTGTGGCAGAGCACAAAGTTCTCCAACATCAATGGCGGCATGGCCGGGCTGGTGTTGCTGGCATACTACAACGGCTTGATTGCCTACTCGGACATTCTGCCGTCCGAGCCCGACATCCGCGAGTTTGCTACGGAAGGCGAGGTTGTCGGCTACCCCAAGGAGCGGTGCGCGGCTCTGCTGGCCCACATGCGCACACTGTACCCCGACAGCCAGCTGTGGCAGCTTGAGGAAGCGCGGCTGCTCGCGACGGACCGGCGCGCCAAGGACGCCATCAACATGATCCAGGACTTTACCTCCAAGAAGCAGGCCAAGATGCGCCAGATCACCGCTATTACCAAGTTTGAGCTGGCCCTGGATGCCATGTGTGCCATGGAGTGGGCGCTGATGCGCGACTCGTTCCTCGCGTGTGTCGAGCTCAACAACTGGTCGCATGCCCTCTACTACTACAATATCGGCTGTGCTGAGGTCGAGCTGTACCGCACGGCCGTCACTACCGTCAGCAAGCTCAAGGCCGATAACGCCGACAAGGACACGTTGAACGCCGCCCAGACTGCTGTGCAGAAACACAAGAAGGCCGCCGAGAAGCACCTGAGAAAGGCCCCGACGATGGCGGGCAAGAAGAAGTTCATGGCGCGCCAGATGCCCTTTGACATGTTTGTCATCCGCAAGCTCGCACGCTGGGAAGAACGGGCGGCCGCCCTCAAGATCGACCTCGCCGATGCCGTCGGCGTCAGTCCCGCGATTGAAATGGCCTTTTTGTGGAACGGCAGCAAGCGGTTGTCGGACGATTTGCTGGCACAGGCGCTCACCTATTTGGCGTGGGATCGGTGCACGGCGCCCGAAAGTGCGGTTGAGGACATGAAGAAGATGCCGGACGAGGCGGGCATCATGAGCCTGTGCCGCGCAAACCTGCTGCGCTCGTTGGGCCGGCTCGACGAGGCCAAGACAGTACTCGAGAGCGAGATCCTGGTGCACGACAAAGTGCTCTTTAAGGGCCCGACTAAGGACGACTACATCCCGGCGGCCGCGACCTACGAGCTAGCTGTCGTGCTGTGGGAGGAGGCTTTGTTGGTGGGCAACACGGACAAGGACGTCTACAAGACCAAGGTCGACGACTGTGCCGTGCTGCTGGACAAGGTGGCCAAGTGGGAGGCGTTTGTGCTCGATGCGCGCATAGGAATGAAGCTGCAGACGGGCCTCGACACCATCCGCTGGGTCAAAGCAAAGAAGGGGTATGCATGATGTAACTTGTCAAGTTCAAGTAGAGATATATAAACTATAAATAGACCGTAATAGATTAATAGAGTAAATCGAGTCGCTACAACACTAGACGAATAGAGGAATCGACTTGCTATAACACCAATAGTGGCATGCCGTTCTCGCGCACGCGCCGTCCCGCGTCGTCATAGACAATCGAGCTAAAACTCGCGTGGTCGCTGCTGTCGGCCAGGGCGGCCCTCTCGACCTGCCAGTCCGGCCCCGCTGCCGCATACATGCCCCGCCCCGGCCGCGGCCAGCCGTCCATCAGTCCCGTCGGGTCGTCGTCAGGATCCGCCGGAGTCGCCTCAAAAAGGGGCCGCACCGACTGCGCCTCGGGCGGCGGCGAGACCGTCTGCGGCACAATCCGTCGCGGCACTTTGCGCGTCGCCGCTGCTGCCACTGTCAGTGCTCCTGTCGGCAGATGTGCCGTCTGTGATTTCCGGATCGAGTTGATGATGCCGTTTCGGTACTGCGGCGCGCGCACGGCAACCTCCTGCTTGATGTCGTGTGCCTCATCATCGACGTCGTTGGCGGGAAACATGGCAAAGTCGGGGTACTGCTCAACCGCCCTGAGCAGCCAGTAGGCCATGTCGCGCGGCGCCATGCCGGCTACGTGTGTGCGGCGGTCGTCGACTGCGCGGTGTGCCCAGCTCACGCTCTTTTGTAGTTGATTTGGCTTTTGGACTGCCGCTCTGTCCAACAGCGCGTGCAGTGACGGAAACGACGAGAACGACGGTGCCTCCATTTTGAGAACGTGTGCACTGTTTGTGTGGACACGCCGCCGCAGCTGGTCCGCCTTGGCCGCCGCGACACACGGTAGACACGTCCACGCGGCCGACGCGGCGGCATAGTCTGGGATTGCCGGCTGGTAGCAGAGGCGGTGCCAGTACACCGAGCAGCGGCGGCACTTGACGAGGGGGCTAAATAGGGAAGACGAGGCACGGCTGCACGCAGCGCAGGTGTGGGCTTTCGGAGGGGTCTCTTGAGGAGGTTGAGACGGTGCCGGCATGGGCATGGTTGCCGAGGGCGGTGTTGTTTGTGTGGGTGCTGCAGGTTGGTTCATGCGCTGGATAATGGCGGCCGCCGAGACTGAGAACTGTGGTCTGTAGGGCTTGTGTGGCGGTTGCGTATCGAATGCTGGTTGTGGAAGAGGCTCGTTTGCTGTGACGGATTGTGAGATGTCGGCCGGGCTCATCTTCGTATCGACGGTGGCAGCTTCTTCTACGACATTCCGAGGCAAAGACACCGGGTCCACTACATGTGATATCGACTGCTGGTCTGGTGCAGATGGAGTCTCGATCGTCTCGAGGCCATGGCTGTCGGGCGGATCAGCGTCCATTATGATGAAGCTGATAAGGCGCGTCGAGATGCAACCTGTAGTACTGCTGTTTAAAGATATGGATGATGACCAAATAAGATGACAATAAGAAGACAAGCCAAAAAAGGAGTAGGAGATGCCGCAGAAAAGTCTAGCAAGCAACGACGTGAGATTGATAATAAGATTAATAGATGAAGATGAGAAGTGAATGGTGATGAAAGACGATGAGACGATGAGTTTAGATCGGGCCCACTATTGGATGCATGTATTATATAATCACTGATGGCGACCTCTAACACACCGCAACGCATCGCACGCAGCAAAGCTTGAAGAGCTAGTCCTATAGATGGAGATAGGGCTTCTATGAATATATCATATCATATAGAGAGAAGTATGAGTCCATGGATGCATCATCGGACACTCTACGTTGATATCAGTCGTTGAGGCGGTACATAGTGCCCATAGCAACATGTCACTTATTACTAGTCTAGAAACCGCCATAATTATGGGGTTACTAACCGCACTTTTGCAACATGTAATCGTTAATCATTATTTTTCTAGAGATCACCGCACAACACCGTCGGCACGCAGCTGCCTGATCTCCTCTGAACCATATCCCAGCTGCTTGCCCAGAATCTCGTCCGTGTGCTGGCCGAGAATGGGCGGCGGCAGACGCACGACGGGCGGCGTCTCGGACAGCTTGATCGGCGAGTTGACCATGCGGATCGGACCGCAGTAGGGGTGGTCGATGTCCAGGATCATGCCGCGTGCACGCGTGTGCTCGTGCTGCAGCGTCGTCTGCACATCGTTGACCGCAGCGTACGGCATGCCCTTGCCCTCAAATACCGCCAGCCACTCGGCCGTCGTGCGCGTCACCGTGATCGCCTCGATCGTCGCTTCGAGCTCGACACGGTTCGCGACGCGGTCGGCATTCGTCACGTACTTGGGGTCGGTCGCGAGGTCCGGCCGCCCGATGCCCGCGCACAGGATCTGGTAGAGCCGGTCGTTGCCGCCGCCAAACAGAATGTTGGTGTCCTTGGTGCGGAAGCTCTTGTACGGCACAATCGACGGGTGCGCCGTGCCCCATCGGCCCGTATCCGGCTTTTGGGAAACTAGGCAGCTGCTCGCAATGTTCGCGAGCGTTGCTGTCTGGCAGTCGCTGAGGCTCGCGTCAATGTGCTGGCCGCGGTTCGTCTTGGCGCGCGCGAGCAGCGCCGCCATGATGCTGTTGCTCGTGTAGAGGCCCGTCGTCAAGTCGGTGACGGCGACGCCGACCTTGACGGGCGTGCCGCCGCGCTCGCCGGTGATGTGCATGAGGCCAAACTCGGCCTCGACCATAACGTCGTAGCCGGCGCGCGATGCATAGGGTCCCGTCTGGCCGTAGCCGGTAATGGATGCGTAGATGAGTCGCGGGTTGGTTTTGCGGAGTGTGTCATAGTCCAGACTGTATTTGGCGAGCGCGCCGGGCAGGTAGTTTTCCACTAGGATGTCGCACTGCGCGGCGAGCTTGTGCAGCACGGCGACGCCCTCTGGCTTTTGGAACGACAGCGCCAGTGATCTTTTATTGCGGTTGGCCTGCTTGTTAGCGTGCGTCTGATGATGGATGATGATAAAAGACAACGACATACTCCCAAGAAGTAGGCAGACTCGCCCGGCCCGGCGAGACCGGTGTCCGTCTTGTACGGCGCATACGGCGGTCCCCAGGCGCGCGTGTCGTCGCCGCGCACGGGGTGCTCGATCTTGATGACATCGGCACCGAGGTCGCCGAGGATCTGTGTGCAGTAGGGACCGGCCAGCACGCGCGTCATGTCGAGCACGCGGTAGCCGGCGAGCGGCAGGTCGTCGTGCGACGCGGCATTCGAGCGACGGGCCGAGACGGAGAATGTGCGCACGGGCCGGGCGAGACGAGGCCGAGGGCACCGGCGAGCAAAAGCAGCCACACTCATTCTGAATGATTGAATTAGTATGAGTTCAAGAGTCGGAATAAATCAAGAAGACCAAGAGAGGACGTTGAACCTCTGGTAGCCGCTATAGCGGATAGCCAATCCCCGCATTAGCGCTCTAGTGAACGGCCTAAACCGCCCGGCATCGGTGGTCGGCAGCCCGCTTTTCTTCGACAGAAGCCGAGGATATGAACCCGTTGGCGTCCGAGCGTGTGCTCATAATGATTTGTATTTTGCTTTAAGGTGGGAATATTTGAGTATAGTGAATAGAAGATAGATTCTCACTGGCTTTGATTGTATCAGCATCGTGAATGTCATCACGTAATCCGACTTCGACTTGTGAAGCGAATGCAGCAATATTTTACGAGGCGAGAGTCTTATTGTAGAGAAACTGAGCGCATATGACGTGTTGACCCGCGGTAGTCTTGGTCAGAAGGAGAACACTGATGTGCGATCATCGTGTGCTGCAATGCCTGCTCACCTCACTCGTCAGTTGTCTGATCTACTTCCAAGACCTTGACAAGCTTTAATCTCACTCTGTTCAATGCTTCATCATATTGCTTGTATATTAGTCTTGATACAGTCGTAGTGTACTCTACATACTCGACGGTCGCAAGCCACTGCATTCCAAACACATACGCATATGCATAGACACGCGCGTCTAGAGTTGCAGTATGCTAATTGTCAATTAAACTCGTCTGACAACCACACAGCGAGGCTAGATGCAGACAGGACAGCAGGGGGGTAACAAGATAGTAAGATACATTCTTCTGGACCCTAATACCCTGCCCAGATATGAACAGGGTTGCGGCCGTTGTTTCAATGTAATAGTGTAGGTAGCGTTTCTTCTACGGCAAACGATCAAGACACTACTTAACATCGCACGTGTTTCGGTTACGACATCTAGGACCCTGCAGACAGTATCGGCCCTGAAAGGTATGCAAACTTTCAAAGACGCAAGTATCGCGAGAAGCTTTGATCAAGCACTCTTGAAATCTTCTCATAAGAGTAGCATTGATTTACTGTGGGTGTCATTTTCATCCACTGGGATCCTTCTCAGCCTCAATATTTGTGCTTGGCCGTCAGCAAGACACAGGCTCGACAGGAATACAGCGAGCAATAAGGGGTCTTCTGCAGAGCTAGTCTTGTCTTGGACTAGCTGTGGCCGCTGCGCCCCTTGAAAAATGGGCTGAGAGGAGTTGTGTTTCGAAGATTCGGAGCGTTTGTGGGCGGAAGAAGGCCACTGAATAACGGATGAGTTTCTCTGCAATATATTGATGCAGCAAATAAGCGGGCTGATGAAAGCCCAATATGCAAGGATCTAGTGTACAGAGGCTAGTGAGACAAGATGGCTGACAATGGCGGGAGATGGTCAGCGAGAGAGTGAGTGGCAGATAAAATAAAGTGAGAGATGAAGTCTGAGATATCAAGGATGGCGATGATCAGGTGAAGCAAGACTGGGCAAGGAAGGAGGAGTGATGAGAGATTATGGCAGAGCTCGGCATGGTTGGCATCTTGACTCAGATAGTTGGTTCTGAGCAAGATACCTCCGTCTCACGAGTGCGCCTGATGGGGTGTCAGCCTGACCAGCTGCAGAAAAGTATCTTAATTACCTCTGCTTATTCTGAGGTGCAGCAAGCAATAAGCTAAAGTACTGCTAGAGCTACTCTTCGGAAACCCACAGGTATTTTTAGAACATGAGCAAAAAGAGGAAAAAGGCTCGTCTGTGGCCGTAGTGTATGTAGTCTGTATTACTCTGTAGCCCTATGACAACAGTAGCACAACTTCTACAGATCCGTCGCGGCTTCTCTGCTCTGTTACCAATGATCATAAGATGGCATAAGTAATCTATGCCGGCCGTTGTCTGTGTCTGCGTCTGTGCCTGTGTCTCCATCTCTGTCTTTGCCAGTCCCTGTCTGTCTGTCAGCGAGTCCATGCTCTACCAGGGACTACCCTCCCCCCCTGTGTCCACGCAACTGCAAACGCGTACAAGCATCGTGGGGCTCAGATCATGCTGCTGCTGGCTGACTCGCTCCGCTCCATCTCCCCGTTGGCAGCCAAAAAGACTACATAAGATAAGATATCTTACATGTACAAATGGACTAAGGATCTAGCCCGGCTGTGTCTATGCTCCTCCTGTCTCTTGCGCCTGTCTTTTTCTTCTCTTCTGTTTGAGCTGCCGTGCTGCTGTCTGCCCTCTCCTATGCCCCATATTTTGCTTCGACGCACGTTAGTCCGCCCCTTTTCGCTCGTTGTTTTATTTTTAACAATATTACCACACCCTCTAGCTAAGCTCCAGGCTCTCCCGGCCTAGACACTAGATAGATTCTCACTCCCTGCCGTTCGCTTGACTAAACACTCCAAGACTACTCCTGCTGTGGCTCAGCTTACTGCGAGGCGCACCCTCCTTTTCTCTTGTTTTATTAGTACATATTAGTTACATTCCTGCGTCTGCATCGTCTCGTCAGCCTCTTCTGTCCTCTCCCTTCTCTCTCGTCGGATCTCACTCCCGTGCTCTGTCCGCCTTCTCTTTGTCCCTCTCTTTTCTTTCTCTCTGTCTCTTTTTCTCTTCGTCTCACTCGCGTTCTCTACTCCCTACTTGGGCGTTGCGTTGCATCTTCACTCTATACCCACGACGACGAATCACGACCACCTCTCTTCCGACTCTCCCCCAATCTTTGGTTTCTTTTTATCCGCCTACATCCACCACCCTCACACAATGCGCGCCAACAGCCCGGCACGGCTTGCCGTTGCCCTCTTCCTCGGCGTCGCCGCCGCCGCTCCTTTCGAACTGGCCGAGTGCCTCAGCTCCAAGGCCGCAAAGCTCGCGTCGTTTGCTGCCTGCGGTCACGCCGGCAGCATCGAGTACTGCCTCGCCAACCGCCTGCCGGCTGACTCGCAGCTGTGCACACCCGACGTGCTTGCCCAGTGCTTTATCAATGCCGGCTGCCAGCCCGATGAGGCGCGCATCGAGGCCGTCTGGACCATCAAGCGCTGCGAGCACGGCGTAGAGGACAACGAGCTGCGGCGGCGGTCGCCTGCCCCGGCACCCGCCGACGCCGACACATCGTCCGAGAAGACGGCGACGGCCAAGACGACGGCGTCCGAGAAGACGACGACGACCGCAAAGACCACCTCGACTGAGGCGACGACGGCCGAGACCACCGCGACGACGGCGTCCGCCGAGACGACGGCCTCGGCTGCTTCGACTGCGACATCGACAGCCACGACGCCAACGTCCACCAAGGTCAACTCCTACACCGGCACCACCACGTCCTCGCTCGTGTGCGAGACGACGACGACGATCACGACGAAGACGTGCCCGACGCAGTCGACCGGCACCGCGTCCGGCAAGCAGATGTCCTGCTTCTCGACGCAGCAGTCCTACCCGACGTGCGCCGCCGGCCTCCTGTGCACAACGAGCGACTCGGGCGTCACCAACTGCATGAAGAAGCAGGGCGCCGACGCCGCCGGCATCGTCATCGCCATTGTGTTTGGCGCGGCCCTCGTGATCGCCGTCGCGACGCTCTGCTTCTTCTGCTGCCGCGACCGCCGCCAGGACGCACGCCTCACCAAGGCCGCCGAGGCCGCCGCGATTGCGCGCCAGGCCGTGATCGACAGCAAAAAGGCGCGCGCGGCCACGGCGCCGGCGATTTCGGTCAGTGCGAGCGCCGACAGCCAGCCGCTCATGGCGCAGCAGGGCTACGACCACAACGACCAGCACGACCAGCACCAGCAGGCGTACGCGCCGCAGTACCACAGCGCCGTGTCGAACAGCGACCTGCGGTCGTCGGAGACAGGCGGCGACATTGCGGGCCCGAACCCCTTCGCCGACCAGCACGGTCTGCGGTAAGCGCGCGCTGTCACAAACGAAGCCGTCTACAGCTCCCATACTCCCCATCTACTTTATATCATCACTTTATCTGCGTTGTTAATACAGCATTGTCATTTGTCTGTTTATTTGTCGATTTCCGCCGTCTTGTATCACTCTTTGTCGGAACTAAAATAGGAGGAGCGTAATCCTTTGCTTTCTCTGAATTCAAATCTCGTCAACTACCCCAGACTGTCCTCCCAATAACCTGTCAATGTGTCAACTGAATGTGTCAACTGAATGTCAACTCAATATGCCTGCCTCCTCCCGTGCCCTCGTGCATGTGCAACCAGCTACTCTGGGATCCCTGGACTCGAGTAACGTGCGTCTCTTGTCTTGTGCTCTTAGTATCAATAACAGGCCTGGCCGTGTCACTGCTCGGCGGCTGTACAATTAACAAAATGATGGAGTTAACCTGTCTGTGCGGCATAGACGGAGTACGAGAACAGACTCAGATGCCAGGCTAAAAGAAGGGTAAACTGAAAAGTATCAAACGCTCTATTGATCAGATTGTAGAGCACTCATCCTTACTTGATCATAAGCAGCACTATTCTTCTTCCAACTTCTTTCGCTTCCCGCTTTGAATACTACTCGACATCCGTAAACAACGCCCCTTTTATTGTTTACTTTAGCTGGCCGCTTTTCCTTGTCATGCCTTCAGCCTTTTTTCTTCTTCCGGTATTGACATGTCTATTCGCACTGCATAAGGACGGACTCCTCTTCTCACCTCTTGACGACTCACTCCCTCTGTTATCATCACCACCACCAAGCCACCGCCCCAGGCCCCCCCCCTCCCCCTGCGCACCGCATCATGCACACAGTCGCCGACCACCAATCACCCTTATCTGACGACGACTGCTGCACTTCATCACTGCATATCCTGACGAAGTCACTACCCCGCCCAAAAGTGCACTTTCAGAAGGCGAGGGGCTATGGCACATCTCACGGACGGTACCTGATTGGTCTACGTGAAAATGAGGCTGACCAAAGGCGGGCGAGGGATACGGTCGTGCCCAGTTTCCATTCTCTCACCCGTTGGCAGCGACAGACGTTCTTTCTTCCTTTCTTTCTTCCTTCCTTCCTTCCTTCCTTCCCTTCTTTCTTCCTTTCTTCCCGCTCGCAGATGGTGTAGAACAATATCCATCATCTCCATCAGACTCATCAACCTCGCTGACTGACATCACCGCCACTTCAGAATCCATGAAACGATGCCTCCGAGCACCAAGCGCCGCAGACTGGACGAAGGTATGCATATCTTGACAAAATGATACGGAATGTTCGCCCCTAGCTACGATCATGTACTGACTGTCTGTATAGAGGAAGATGGCCTGTCACAAGCAGGGCCTGCCCAGGGCTCACAACACACATCATCTCATCCAGGCTCACCGACGTTCTTGGTAGCCTCTATTCAAGATACTATCAGTCATGTAGGTAATCCTTACATAAACCTAGAGGATCCTTGGCTGGGTACCGGCACACACAGCTCTTCGGCGGCATTCGACGGGCGTGTGAACCACGAACCTCGGGCTTTGCCGCCAGCCAATGTCGCAGTTCCCGCCCAACGGCCTCGGATATTGGCCGGTCCTTCTACTGCCTCTCTAGTTGATGGTGGCCACACAGAAGAGGGTGCATCGCCACTAGACAGAGCCATCGTCGATCTAGAGGCACCCACGACCCGAACACGTGCTGCATCCCCGAACCGAGGCAAAGCGCAAGAACATGCCGCAAACGTCCAGCCAGCGAAGCCGTAAGTTTAGCGCAGACTTGAGTCTTTTCTTTCACTATCAAGGCCATCAACTAACTAAGAATAGCATCCCAAAGGCCCCAGTATCAGAGGCAGACCGTGCACTGCTTCAGGAGCTGTATGTGGCAGACCCGGAAGTGGAAATGCAGCTCCTCGAAGACCGAAAGGACAAGATCATGAGTGAAGCCTTCAGCTGGATCCTCGAAACAGAAGAATATCAAGCATTTACCTCGAGGAAGGCGGGCCAGCAATGCCGCATGCTTTGGGTCCGAGGCCCTGCAGGAACGGGCAAGACGATGCTAGTCATGGGCATCATCAAGCTCTTGAGAGGGCCTGATCCACCCGAACCGCAACGCCCAGCCGTTGCACACTTCTTCTGCCAAGGCACATATGACCTGTTCAGTACCAAAATCTCTGTGTTGAGATCTTTGTTGTGGCAGCTGCTGCAAGAGCAGCCTCACCTCATCCACCACCTCAAAGCAAAGTTCCAGGATTATGACAAGCCATGGTTTTCTGCAAATGGTGGCGATGAACGCAAGTTTGTGGCGCTCTCTCAAGTGTTCCAGATGATACTCAAGGACGAAACTCTTCAGCCGTGCTACGTTGTCGTTGATGCTCTCGACGAGTGCAATGGCTCGGTAGAGCTGTTGACACAAATCACCGACTTTGTCACCATCACAGACAAGGTAAAGTGGCTCGTTTCGAGCCGGCCAGAGGTTGTCTACAGCACAAGAGAGGCCCATCTGTCCCATTTCCGCGTCGAGATAGACTCGCAAGTGCTCAAGGATCCTGTTCGCAAGTACATTCAACACAAGCTGTCCTCCCTCAGCAGTGCCTACAACGCAGACGTTCTCGAAGAGATATCAATAGAGATCAATGCTCGAGCTGAGAATACATTTCTCTGGGTCTGGTTCGTTTTCCAGGAGCTGAACGCGAAACACAAGAGCGGCCGGAAGAGAGTCCCCGGAAAGCCTCTAGACATCATCAGGAAGTTCCCCGCGGGACTAGCAGCAGCGTACCGCCGGATCATGGACATCATCGAAGAGGACGACGACAGTGCACACATCGATCATTGCAAGCACTGCCTTGACGCAGTCAACCTTGCTGAGAGGCCTATGACCACTCACGAGATGGCGGCTATTTTATTCATCTCAAACGAAGAAATGGAGGATGTCATCCTCAGCTGCGGTTCCTTCCTGAGCGTTTCACAGTCCAACAAAACGATCGGCTACTTTCACCAGTCGGCGAAAGACTACCTGGACACAGCTCGCTTTGGGATTGCCGATAGCAGTGCATGGACATACGAAGACATGTTACGGCAGTCGATCCAGGCGATGATAACCCCACGGCCTGGCTACAAGGCCCTGCACATGAACATGTACAGCCTCGATCACTTTGGACCGGTGGATAAGTCCGAGCGGCAAATGTGCATCACACAGGAGCCGCTGCTATCGCTAGGGTATGCCTGTGCATATTTAGGAGATCACCTAAAAATGTATCGCAGGACAATAAATAACGGTTCAAATGACGGTTCAAATGACGGTTCAAATGACGGTACTGCGAAGGACCTTGCCGGCACAAACCGAATACTTGTTACATTCCTCGAAAAACACATACTTCAGTGGGTAGAGGTTGGTTGTTTTATACAGCAGTATGGCTTACATGGTCTATCCGAGGTTAGTAATTATTATTCTACGCCCATCCCCATTCAGGGCGGGTTGTGTGGGCTAAACGGTTTTAGGAACTTGAATTATGGGGTGCAAACGCATTATGCACCGCCGTTTCTAAGCTTGAGATTGATGTGCATCACATTCGCGCGCTCCTTGTGTCGCGTGCGCCTTTGCAAGTGTACCTACACGCAGCACTGTTCAGCCCTCAGCAGGAAAATGCCCGGTTATGCGACGACTCCCGCATTGCTTCTGTCCTGGGGAACGACAAGACGGGCCGGCTTCAGCACCTACAATTTCGAACAGAAGAGTGTGGGAAAGTCGAGTCATATTTTGTTTGGCCCCACAGCCAATGGCATGCTCGCTGCCGGTCTGATCCTCTCGATATCTGGGACCTCGAGACGGGTCAGATCACCCAAAGTTTTCAATTGGGCCGGCTTGAGGCTCTGTCCAGTGCACAGGATGGATTGAATCCACAAGCATCCAATATTCAGCCCGGCAGCGTCTTTTATTCAAACGGGCAATGGTTTGCTGCTTCCTATTCCACAAGGATGAAAATTATTAAAGTCTGGAACTTGGAGACAGGGGAATGCATTGCCCAATACAATGACGTCAGATATTTCACAGCAATTACGCTATCCTCTGATGGGAAACGGCTGGCGTATTGCAGAGTCTTCGGCGACGTCTGTAATATCTGGGACAGCGATATGGGCACGTCCCCAACAGAGATTGCGACCGGTGACACAGTGACGCATTTATCCTTTTCACCCGACAACAGACGGCTCGCGTGTCAGCTGGATGATGGCAAGATACAAATCTGGGACGTTGGTGCTCGCAAACTGGTTCACACTCTAGCAGGACGCAGTGGCTGGACGCACTCACTTTCCTTTTCGGCTGATAGCAAGTCCCTCGCCGGCAGATTGGGGGACAATACTACCAGTGTCTGGGACATTGCGTCTGGCGAACAAGTGCAGCCACCTCTGCGTCCGCCTTTCCCGTTTGAGCTTGATTGGCCAAATGACCGCTATACTAGAAAAGTCTGGGTTAAGATTCATGGCGAATATTTCATTTACTTGGTTGATTTCTTCCGCATTTGGTTCCCAGCCAGTGGTAACAAAATCACAATCGTGGTTTACAAGTCTGTGGTTACCATTACCTGCAAGTGTCCGTCCTGTCAACAGAACTTTGGGCAGTAATGTTTGTCTTTTTATGTCTACTGGAGTTTAGTTTTTCTGTTTGTATATCACGGGTATAGTAGGGCGTTATTTTTTTCGATGTGATAGTAGTGCAGCATATCAAGTCTCGTGCAGTTACTGGCAGGGCAAGGTAGAGTCGAGGTGTTAACCATTAACTGGAACTTGGTCATGACTAATCACACCCACTGGTTGGATGCCATGCATTTGCGTTTCAAGAAGATGTGCCTGTTTCAGCGCGCTCGTCATGTTGCGTCTCACCGGCTGAGGAGCACCCCGTAAAGAGTGCACGTTGCAAGGGATCGCTGTGACGTGAGGGATCTCTCCTTGCCATCCTGCTGTCCAATCTTTTCACTGGCATCATGATACCAATACCTATCAAGCCATGAAAATACGCGATACATTAAAGGGGATGCTTCCTCGAAAGGAGCGCAGAGGTATGTTTCCAGATACAGACCGCAATGGACCAATCTAAGCTGTACATAGCCATATACATATGCTTACATCTTTAGCAGACAGGGACAGCCGATCACGAGGTGAGCCGGCTCATGGATTGCAGAGCACCACGCCTCGCCCATGCTCGCCGACTCGCCCCATGCCGCAGGCGCAGCATGCCTCTGTTGAGTATTGCAGCCCTAGCGATATTGCGGCTCCCAGTGCGGCCAACGACGAGCTATCGCCAAATTCCCCTCCCCGAACGGCCTTGCCAGACTTGATATGTGAAATTGGCGCCACTGATTTGCAGTCTTCGCCGTCCCCCCCCGCCGCTGGCTCTGCCCACCAGCCCGCAAGGTTGAGGGACCACTTGCAAACCACTACCACGGCTAGTGACTCTCCGGGGACGAGTGACTCCTTGTGGGATAGAGCATATACCTGTCTCGATCAGGCCCTCAGGGACGAGTACCTGAAGGCGGTTGAACGGGTCGCCGAAGAAGAAGGTGAGTCTTCCCCTCTCAGTAAACGACAGAAGCCGGGATGCATAGCTGACTGTGGTACCAGGAGCAAGGCCCAAGTCTGGGAACAACGACATGGCATTGCAAAGTGTCCAGTCCATGGCCGAAGCAGGAATCGAGTACCGTGAAGAGCACAGACTCAAGTTCACCATCGCCAAGAAAACAATACTCGTCGGAAATATGGTCAGCGGTCTCGTGAAGACAATCGGCTTTGCCAAGCCCATCATAGATGAGGCCGTCAAGGCATCCAGTGCCGCATCGATTGCCTGGGTCGGAGTGTCACTGATTCTTCCACTGATAACAAGGCCGGCCGAGGCCGACGCGAAATCTACCGAAAATATATCGCAGCTGTCCGCCATGATGGGCTTCTACACGTCTATCGAAGCCCTGTATCTCGACAGGGATCTCGACACGACGTCGACGTCGACGTCCACACGCAAGCATCTCGAAGACAAAGTGTGCGAGCTGTACAAGGCCATACTGGACTACCTGTGCCGCAGCGTGCTGCGTTTTTATGCCCAGAGTGTCAAGCGCGTCTGGGATGACATTCTAAAGGCGCAGGACTGGGACGCACTGTACCAGAAAGTGACCGATGCAGAGAACAGCCTCCAGCAGATGTCCGCTACGCTCGCGGGTCTGCTCGAGCATCAAGCACAAAAGGTGTCGCTGCAAATCGCTTCCGACCTCCTTGACAACAGTCGAAGACGGATGCGCATAGCGGAGCAGCAGCTATCCGCCCAGCAAGCGATGATGGCAACAAGCAAGGAGCAACTGCAGCTTGCCAAAAGGTAAGCCACTCTACGCCCTAGACTTCGTACTGAGTTCCTCTCGATTAACCGTCTCTCTCCCCAACCAGCGAGAGCGTCAAGGCCATGTCAAAGGACGATCGCGAGCTTCACCAGGAGCTGTTTGAGTCCGACCCAGACGACGTCATGGACTACCTAGAAGGCAGGAAAGACGAGATCCTAGACGAGGCCTTCAGCTGGATCCTTGCGACGGACCAGTACAGCGATTTCGTGTCGTGGAGGACGGCAGAGCGCTGCCGCATGCTGTGGGTCCGCGGCCCGTCGGGCACCGGCAAGACCATGCTGGTCATGGGCGTCGTGAAAGAGCTGAGGCGGCACCATCCGCGCGTCGTGCAGTTCTTCTGTCAAGGCGCCAACAGCTCGTTCAACACCAGAACGGCCGTGCTGCGGAGCCTGATCTGGCAGCTGCTGGGCCAGCAAGGCGGGCTCGTCGTCCACCTGCGGCACAAGTTCAGCCGCTACAACAGGCCGTGGTTCACCCCCGGCAGCGACGACCCCGTCAAGTACAACGCGCTGTCGCTCGTGCTGCGGAACATGCTGCTGGATCCCAGTCTGCAGACCTGCTACGTCGCCGTCGACGCCCTGGACGAGTGTGCTTCCTCGGTGCAGCTCCTGGCGCAGATTTCCGAGTTTGTGCATCTGACAGACAAAGTGAAGTGGCTGATCTCGAGCCGCCCCGAAGTCGTGGACGAAGCAAACGACAGCATGCTCTCCCCGTTCCGCGTCGACATTGATTCCCAGGTGCTGACGGCGCCTGTCCAAGCATACATCGCCCACAAGCTGTCCAAGCTGCGGTCCGAACGAGAGTACAGCGCCGAGACGTGGCAGGAAATGTGCACCGTCATCGGCGAGCGAGCCCAGAACACGTTTCTATGGGTCTGGCTGATCTTCCAAGAGCTCGACCCCAAGCACAGCAGCGGGAGGCGCAAAGCTGTAGCAAATCCCCTCGACGTCATCCGGGGCTTCCCCAAGGGCCTGGCCGACGTATACGATCGCATCCTGGCAACGATCGACGACGATGGCGATCATGCGTATGCCACCACCTGCAGGCACTGCATCGAGGCGGCCGCTCTTGCGTTCGTGCCGATGACGTGCCGGGAGATGGCGGCTGTCCTGTGCATCGCAGACGACGTGATGGGCGACGTGCTACTCAGCTGCGGCTCGTTCCTCACGGTAGCCCAGTCGGACCAGAAAATCAACCTCATCCACGAGTCGGCACGAGACTATCTCGCCAGCACGCGCTTCGGCGTCGCCGGCAGTGGCGCCTGGACGCATGCCGATATAGCACGCCAGACCATCCGTGCGATGTGCACGCCGAGGCCGGGCCGAGACAAAGCCCTGCACCGTGACATGTACAATCTCCAGCACTTCGGGCCCGTCACGGAGCCTGCCGTATACATAGCACAGGAGCCGCTCGCGTCGCTGCGCTACTCGTGCCAGTGGTGGCTTCGGCATTGCATACGATGCGATAGCGGCCAGATCACGGAACAGCTGGTCGCTTTTTTCGAGAACACCTTTTTGTTCTGGATCGAGGCCATGTGCTTCTTGCGCGATCCTGCCTGCGCCTTGATCTTGAAGAGCCAGGCGAGAAACTGGGTACGTTGAGGGCTGGAACACCCCCTCCCTACGCTTATGCTAACGTTGTGTTTCTTCAAAGATTGGCGCGTCTGCGGAGCATGTCTATGCCATGCTGAGACTGATTTCACAGGACAGTCCTCTGCAAGGGTACCTTGGTGCACCGCTGTTCCTCCCACAGCAAGGAAACAAATGGTCTTGGCAGAAGCCACACATTGCTCCAATCCCAAGGACCGAGCTTCCGTCCCTGGACTATCAGTTCACAGTCCTAGACGAACGCGTCATGGAAAGATCAGTCATCTTGCGAACATGGAACGGCAGCACGAAATGGCTCGCAGGCAGCACGTCCACGCAGGCCATCGATGTCTGGGACCTCGAAACAGGAGAGCATGTCCAGCGCAAGCTGAGCGCCTCCAACGAGGGAATGACGTTCTTGACAGAAGGACAGCAGTATGCCTGTCTCACTGCGACGAGCATCGACGTCGGCGACCTCGCGGCGAGCGACGGCGCATTCGTTCTGCAGGCGCACTCGAACCTCTTGACGGGCGCCTTCGCGCCCGGCGGGAAGTGGTTCGCCTCCAACTCGGACGACTGCACTGTCCGCGTCTGGGATCTCGGGACCCGGGCGTGCGTCGCTACGCTCGTCTACGACCACCTCATTGGAGAGATGGCCTTGTCCATCGACGGCAATGTCCTGGCCGCGTGCTCGTACAGTGAGCGCGAATTCGACGGCAGCCCCGAGCCAGCATCGAGCGTCACGGTGCGGGACACGTCTACGTGCAGAATCACGCACGCATTCAGGATTCAGGAAAGCATCTACAGTGCTGCTCTGTCCCCCAACAACAAGTGGCTTGCGTGCGGCCTGGGCAACAGCACTGTCCAGGTCTGGGACCTAGACACACTCACGCCCATCTTCGTGTCCACGGCGTGCGAGCTGGCCATTAGCTCAGTCTCCTTCTCGGCCGACGGGGCATCCCTCGCTATTAACTTGGGCGATTACATTACGCTGATCAGGGACATAGCGTCGGGCGAGCAGATGCGGATTCCTACCTGCCATGCCCTGCTGCAGCTCCCATTTACGAGTTTCGGCACTACAAAGACGAGAATGGAGGAGTACGACAGGGCTGGCCACCCGTTCTCATACGATGTGCGCCCGATACAGGCCGCCACAGGTGAAGCGCCCACGGAGGAATGGATACACTTGCACGGGAAGCACTTTGTCAAAGTGCCGCCGTATCTACGGCACATCTGGTTCCCTCCAAGTGGCGACCAAGTCGTCATCTCCACCCGGTACACTACGGTCGTTATAACCTGCAAGTGTTTGTCGTGTAGAGAGAAGTTTGGAAGCTAGACGGAACCTCCCATTGGTATTGTTTTGCTCGAAATTTGTTCATTTATCTATAGAAGTATATACTATACCCAGGGGTTCCGTCCCAAGACAGTACTTTGTGTGGCCATTAAAAAGCATCGACAGGGACAGTTCAAGGCACACGGGGTTACGACATCCAGCCATTCAGGTAGAGATACACGCAAGGCCAAAAGGTGAATGCTCCTCACCGAGCCCACTAGCACATATGTGCTGGGCATGTCTCGTTCTCTGCCTACTTTCGCTATGCAACAGTTTTCTAAATCGTGGTGGATTTAATGTCTTGGTTATAAGTCTCTTTCTTTTCTCTTCGCTTATTAACGTTTACATTCATAGCCTAGTTTGTTTCACTATCAGATATCAGGAAAGACGTACATGGTTCAGTGAAGCGCGTCTTGTTGTGTCTTACCTGGGGTATCTAACATGGCGTTGTGTATATTTACATTGTTGATATTGGGTCTATGAGCACAACCAGATTAGAATTATTCATTGACATTGAACCTATTTGAAGCATCTAAGCCAAATTAAAAAGCAGAACAGAATATACCAAAAACAATGCTAACTCCTAACCATGTGAATAAAAGAGGGACAACCCGATTGCGCCATCCATGAACAAGAAAAGACCAGTAGCAGAATAATAAGCAATGTGGCAGCAAAGACAGTAACAGATATAGATGTAGATGATGGATCAACCACTACTCGAGCCGGATGGGCGGTGCGTCGGGCACGTGTGCCTTGTTCATGGCTACGTCCTCGGCCGCATTCGTCAGCGACAGGTATGCCGTCCAGGCAATGCCCACAGTCGACACAAACGGCAGCTGGAACTGCACCGGCATGAGCCGGAAGTTGATCAGCTGCACCGCCGGCCACACGACAAAGTTGGCCTTGAGCGTCGGGATGTACATGTCGCGCAGCTTCGTCTGCACCGCGCGCCGGCCGCCGCCCTCGCTCACGGTCATGACAGTAAAGAAACACGCAATGCCCATCGGCGCAAAGATCAGCTGGTCCATGGCCGTGCGCTTGAGCGTCGGCCCGAGTGCGCTGCCGCCCTTAACAATGGGGAACGTCGTCGACAGGAACTTGAACCACTTGAACTGGATCGGGGCCATCAGGAAGCCGTAGCCCATGAAGCGCGTGAGGCGCTCAAAGTCAAATGGCACGCCCGCCGGAGGGAGTGTCTTTGCTGGGGCCGACGGCGACGGCGATGGCGATGTGCTGATGAACGGGCTCGTGGACCGGCTGCGGCTAGGCCCGCCTCGGGGCTCGAGCTCAACGCTGAGGCTGTAGTCGTCGTTGTTCTTGGCATCGGCGGCCTCGTAGTCGAACGCTTTGGTTGCGGACCGGCGCTGGCGGAAGGACGTAATGGTCTGCGCGACAGTGTCGGCAATGCCGCCGAGCACGGTATTTGTCACCATCATGGTGAGCACTGCTTGTTAGCATGTATTCTGACGTCAAGAGTGCGAGAAGAACACAAGGACACAAGACATACAGGGCCGCTCCTCATAGTAGGCATTGAAGCGGCTCGTGAGCCGTGCTACAATGGCCATTTCGATAAAGAAGATGATGCTATGGAGAAGAGGCTGCACAGTGTTAGCGAGACATCAAGATAAGGAGACATTGCCGTCGTGACATACGATCCCGTAGATGAACTTGCTGTTGACGGCTCGCGAGATGCGCCGTTGCGTCAGTTCCCAAGACATGCTGGGAGGAGAGGAGGGGAGAGGGAAGAGGGAAAAGAAGAGAAGAAGAGAAAGAGCAGAACAGAGAGACAAGGATGAATGTGCAGAATAGGAGTTATCGATAAAGCAAGATAGAGACTGGGCGTCTCGTCAGCCTCGATCGGTCTATCGATGACGTTGTGTGCTGTCTCTTTGTTGTGGGGCGTCGTGTATTACTGTGCGCCTGGGGAATGGGTTAGGGGACGTAGCGAGTAGAAAAGGGCACGTGACAACAGAACTGATTGATTAAGTCGATGAGGAAGGAGCGATGGCGGCGATGATGATGATGACGAAAGAGGCAAGAGTGACGAGAGACGAGAGACGACGACGAGGTCAGCGATGGCAGCAGATAGCTCGGTGGTAAGACGATAGGTAATCGATCATACGAATCACACCTCGCCTCGCTCGCGCCCGCTGGCTGCATTTATCCCTCTCCCCTCCCTTGTCCTTCTGCAGCCTGGAAGCAGGATTTCTAGCGGACCGCCGAAACACCAAACCCCTCTTGCTTACGTTATGCAGACTTTGCGAAAATCAGGCGATTATGTAATATTCACGATATATTCACAACACCGCCATCTACACGAATAACTGCATGATCGATTCGAGTTATTTATATTAGTTACACCTTGGTTATAATATGCGATATTATTAGAGACGTATTGTATTGTACCGTGAAAATAAAATGAATCCACTAGATTTAGAATACAAAAGCTATTTTCTTGTTTAATAAAGATATATATCATTGTTAAGACAATCATGCTACTCATATCACAATCACTGCAGTGTATTAATAATAATAATAAATCGGCTCTGATTTGACTGCTACGGCACCGGAATGGTGCCTGTCCTGTTGTCCTTATGCCGTCTCTTGCGTCGTTATCGCCCTTCTCCCGCCTGTCATTCCCAGCGGCAGACCGTCTCACCACGACCTGGCTGCGAGATGACGCGACGTAGACTGAACGACCGACCCAAGAAAACAAAACAATAAAGAACACACAGGAGAACCGATGGATGCACGGTCAGACGTAGACGTAAAAGTAGGAGTAGCATGAAGAAAAGGACAGAAATGGAAAAAGAAGGAAAAGAAAAGAAAAACAAGCACAAAGCAAACAATACTGCACCACCGCCATACATCGCCGAGACGACATGTCCTCTGTAGGCTCAGCAAGTCCTCACCGACCCGCTCTCCTCTTGAAGAATGTCTCTCTGTAGTCTCGCTGTAGTCTCTCATGAAACTCCCTGTCGCCCTTAGCGTGTTGCTGCACCAATCGTTCCCAGACCGTTCGTGCCGTGGATGCCGTGGATGCCGTGGCCATGACGGTCATGATGGCCGTGGCCGTGACCAAAACCGTTGACGCCGTTCAGACTGCCGCTCAGACTACCGAACCCAATTGCGGGACTGGCACTGCCAACAGCCGGCGAGCCCGACTCGGCGCTCGTGTGACCGTGGTTTTGGCTGTGGTTAAGACTGAGACCGTGCACAGGGCCGGGGCCGCCGTAGAACTCGGGCACCCACCGGATCAGCGACGCCTCTGCATCGCCGCCCTTGTTGTTACCCTTATTATTGCCCTTGCCCTGCTTCAGTTCAAAGTTGCCGCCGCCGTTCTTGCTGTCGCCCTCCGTGTCAAAGAGAACGTCGATCTCGGCGTCCTGCACCGGCGCGCCCACAATGTAGTCGGACGCCATCTCCTTGACGCGCGAGCGCACCTCGTCGATCGGCTGGAACCCGTCGGTGCTGTCCTTGTCGTTGTCTTTGCCACTGTCTAGGTCTTTGTCGACAGCCTTGTCACTGGCCTCGTCGTCGTCGTCGTTGCTGCCATCCTGCATGTCCTTGATGACCTGGCACAGCAGCAAGCGCAGCTTCACCGAGCGTGACTGCGCCGTGCGCACGGGCTGGCCCGCACCGCCAAACGGCGGCAGACCGTTCATACTCGACATCGACAGCGACGGCGCCATGGGCATCGAGCCCAGTCCCATGCCCATGTGCGGCATGCCGCCCATTGACAGCGGGTTCATTGACATCGAGCCTAGTCCCATCGGTGCCATACCCGGCGGGCCCCATGGCGTCGACGGCGGCAGAGGCTGCATGCCCTGCGGCAGACCATAGCCCGGCATGCCTGGTAGTCCTTGCATGCCCGGCAGACCCTGGAAGCCTGGCATGCCCGGAGGCACGCCCTGGAATCCTTGCAGCCCTTGCATTCCTTGCAGTCCCTGCATGCTCGGCGGCGGAGGCAGGTGTCCATTGCCAAACGGCAGCCCGGGGTGGTGCAGTTGCTGGTGCTGCTGCTGCGGTGTATGCTGTCCCTGGCCAAATGGCGACGGTGCTTGGCCAGGCTGGAGCTGGGGCTGCGTCGACGGCGGGCCCCACACAGACGACTGCGACATGAACGGCGATGTCACGCCAAAGGCAGCTGCTGCTGACGGTGTAGGTCCACCTGTCACGGGTGTCGCGCCAAACGCGGCAGCTGCGGCGGCGGCGGTAGCCACGGACGATGACCGGGCACCTGTAGGCCGCGAGAGGCCGTCGAGCGTAAAGTCCGAGTCGTCGAGCAGTGCGCGCGATCCCAGCAGGTCGTCGTCGTCGTTAGCCTCGAGTCCATTGTTGTCTTGGTCGTGCTCGTTTTCGTCGCTGCCTCCACTATCATTGCTGCGTTCGTCATGCAACCGTGTGCGTGCGCCGATCGGAGCTAGTCGGCCCGCGTCGAATCCACCGCCTGCACCGCTCGAATGGCGCGAGTGCGAGTGCATTCCAATATGCCCGCTGCCGTCTGGTAGTGACCCAATCGGCGTCGGCATGATCGAGTTCATGGAGCCTAGGCCACTCAAGTCGGGCAGGCCGAAGCCGGGCGGCGGCTGCATCAGGGGTGCGCCACTGCTGAACCCGCGGCGGAGACCGACGGGGCCGAGCACAGGTGTCATGCTGCTGCCGGCCATGTACGGAGACCCAAAGCCAGGAGGCATCGTTGTAGACGTGCCTACCGTGGTCGGAGATGCTGTTGACACGGGTGGTGCACCGCCAGGAGACGAGAACATCATGCCGGGTGCAGGCGACGACGGTGCCGTCGAGTTGTTGGTGAATAGCGAGTACAGTGACTGCTGCTGCTGCGTAGGCAGCCCAGACATGGCTGGACGCGCGGCACCGGTCATGGGCGACGCCGGCGGGAAGAAATGCGACGACGTAGGGTAGCTGCCGTGGATGGTAGTGTGGGCATTGGATCCGAAGCCTAGACTGCCCAGGCTGCCATACGAGCCGAGGCCGTCCATGGAGCCCAGAGAGCTAATGCTGGCTTGCACAGGCGTCATGGGGTGCGGCGATGCCGTCTGGCTCTGGCTGGAGAGACCCGAAAGACCTGAAAGTCCCGAGAGGCCAGAGAGGCCGGAGAGACCGGACAGCGAAGTAGCCCGCGATGCACCGCTCTGCTGTGACAGTTGCCGGGGCAGAGTAGCCGCAGCCAGCTTCTGGCCGCCGACGCTAATAGGGATCACGGCCGCCGGGGCCAGGGCCGGAGACGAGACTTGCTGTTGGGACGCAGACACTGCGCGCTTGGGCAGGATCACCGAAGGGGTAGCCGTGCTGATGCCGTTGGCGAGAAGGCCCGGCACGCGCGGCACGGCTGCCAGAGGTGCGTCGGGCGTTGCCGACGTCGACGCTGCGCCCGAGACAGAAGCACCAGAGGCAGCGGCGGCGGCCTTTTCCTTCTCGGCGGCACGCTGCTTCTGGCGCTCGCGCTCGCGCTCCTCGTTGGCGCGCGCGCGCTGTTCCTTTTCGCGCTTGTCGCGCTCCTGCTTCTCTTTGCGCTCGCGGCTCTCGCGTTCGCGGCGCTCCTGCTCTTCCTTGTCGCGTAGCCGGGCTTCTTCCTTGAGCTTCTTGGTGCGCTCCTTGGCTTCGCGCGCGCGCGCCTCCTGCTCCTTCTGCTCGTCGATGCGGCGGCGGCGCTCCATGTCCTTGCGCATGCGCTCTTCCTGCTGGGCCTTCTGGGCGGACTCACGCTTCTTACGCTTCTCGTCGGCCTTGCGCTGCTGCTGCTCGAGCCGCGCGGCGTCCTCGTCACGGCGCTGCCGTAGCTCTTCCTCGCGCTCGGCTTCCTTGCGGGCCTTTTCGTCGGCGAGCGCCTTCTTCTTCTGCGCGGCCTTTTCCTTGCGCTTCTGGGCATCCTTGGCACGCTTCTCGTCGCGCTTGGACTTTTGCGCCTCCTCCTCCTCGATCTCCTTGATGAGCTGCTGCTGCCGCTGCTGCGACACCTTTTCGCGGTACGCCGTGAGCACGCGCTGTTCAAACATGCGCGCAGCAAAGATCTGGAACATGCGGCGGCCCTCCTCCATACGCTGCTCTTCGGTGAGCGGGTCCTCTTCCTCCTCCTCGAACTCGTCTTCCTGGCTGTACGCATCCTCATCGTCGTCTTCCGCTTCATACTCGTCTTCCTCGGACGCGACGTGGTGGTGGCTGTGGCCGTACGTTATGCCGTTCGAGTCCGTCGTGAAACCTGCACCCGATCCAGCAACGCTGCCGCCCGCTGTGATGGTCCGCGAGTACTGGTCCTTGGCGTCGCCCTCGCGGGCCATGCGCCGCTGTGCCAGTTGCTCCATCATCTCGATGAACTTGCGGCCGTCGTTCTTCAGCAGGTCGTCGGCGACAGTCAGGATGCCGCCGTGCACCTGCAGCGAGTTGCCAAAGTTGAAAAAGTCGCTGGGTGAGTCGGGGTGCATCATCTCTTCCGACGACACGTCTTGGCCATGGTGGTGATGGTGGTGATGGTGGTCGTGATGGTGATGGTGGTGGTTGTGGCCTCGGCCGCCGTCCTCCTCATCCTCGTCATCGTCCTCCTCGTCATCATCCTCCACATCCTCCTCGTCGTCGTCCACGTAGTCGTCAGAGATGCTGTCGCCGTACTGGCTCGGGTCGTTCTCGTCGCCGTCTGCATGACCGTGGTGGTGATGGTGGTCGTGTGCGTAGTGCGGATCGTGTTCATGGCCATGGGCGTGGTCATGGTGGTGGTGCACATGGTCGTCGCTGCCGGCCTCGTCATCGTAGCCATCGTCCACATACTCTTCATCTATCTCGTCCATGTCATCGACATCGTGGATGTGGCCGCGTGAGGGCTGCTGTTGTAGAGAAGCGAATCCAGACGTTGCAGCGTGCGAGCGTCCGTGCCCGTGCCCGTAGCCGTAGCCCTGTCCGTGGTGTCCGTGTGCGTGTCCGTGGGCATGGCTGTGTCCGCGCGAGGTGTGTGCGTGTCGAGATGGGGGGTAGGGCGCGCGTCCGTTTTGCTGGCCGGCCGGGTCGTTGGCAAACTGCTCCAGCTCTTCGTAGTACGAGTCGTAGAGACCCTCGAGCTCCTCTTCGATGGCGGTGCGCTTACGACCGCAAAAGTGGCAGCTGCAGGTCATCTTCTGTTGCTCCTTCATCTTCTTGAGCACGGTGTCCTTTTCGACCTTGACGAGCGACTTGCGCTCCTCCTCGCTCAGGTCGAGCCAGAACTCCTTGATTCGCTGGCGCTCCTCCTGTGAGCTGGTGTTCCAGATCTTTTGCCGCGATGCCGAGGTTGGGGGTTGTTGGCGCTGCTCCGACCCCGAGTGTCCATCCACATCGTCGTTGACGTCTGCAATTCCGGTTCCGTCCTTCTTCTTCTTCTTCTTTTTCTTGGACTTTTTAGACTTGTTCGGCGCCGGCTCGTTGGGGTCGTAGGCGCCGTTGCTGCTGGTGTTTTTTGCTGTTTCTGCCTCCTCTTCGTCCGTGTCGTCGTCGTAGTCATTTGCGTCGGCATCGATGTCGGCCTCGGGTGCAGGTTTGGAGTTGCCTCTTGCATTTAAATTTGCGCTTGGATGCGGAATAGATTTGGGCGTTGGGTCCGCAGTGCTTGTGTAGGTGTAGCTGACTGGATGGCTGTCGCCGAGGGGAATGTTGTAGACGCCCTTGGTTCCTTGCTTCGCCGGCGGCCCTGGCTGGTGCTGCTGCTGCTCCTTCTCCCGCAACGCCAGCTTTGCCCTTCGCTTTGCCTTTTTCTTGTTGTGTCCTGCCGCAGAAGCGTCGGCCTCGGCTTGTGCTATCGCATCAGCCGTAGCTGTAGCAGGTGCTGAGGCTGCCGCAGAAACCGAAGAGTGCGGCTCTGGCGTCGAGGAAGTGTCGGGTGCTTGCGTGCTTGGCAGCGTCGGCGAAGCGGGGCCGAGGGGCTTGGGAACGGTGATGAACTTGGAGCCGTCCTTGTTAGTGTACTTTGCGGTGCCCTTGGGGGATGGCGATGCCGGCGAGGGAAGGCCTCCTCCGACAGCTCCTCCCGCGGCTCCCCCTCCCCCTCCTGGTTTGGTGGCGGCAGGCGGCGGAGGGTTCCGCCGGTTGCCTTTCATGCTTGCGTGGTGCTAGTACGGCGCGGTGTCGACGGCGCGTACTGGGTGTATCCTGCTCAGAGAGACGTCTAGATGTGACCCGGTGGCAGATACATTGGTGGTGTGAGGTGTGTGGTTTGTGGTGGGCGGGGGTGATGAGTTTCGAGTTCGACTTCAGAGTGGTTGACGCGGACAACAGCTGACAGGTACAATCAGAAGGATGTCGGCCAAAGCGATCGTGGTCGTGGTCTAGACGATATCGTTTGCGGCAACGTTGCGTGCGGTGCGAAAGAGGCGACGTTGGTTGTTTGCCGGGAAGAGCCAGACAGCGTGTGCGTGCGTGTGCGTGAGAGGAGGTTTGGCTGGGCTGGGGCCAATTCTTCTCCCGCTTCGGTAGAAGGAGCGAGCAAAATAGGAAAGAGAGCGCTAAGTAGATTGGAGTACCTTTAGTAGTTTGTGGCACTGGTTTATCGTCAAGGTACATGGAAGTACAATGGCAGGATGGCCAAGCGAGAGAATCACGTGATATCAAATGGACCCGTACAGTGGACATGAAACAGCATCGAGCCATCGAGGAGTTTGACAAGTACGTTATTGCTATAGTATGGAAGGCGGTTACTGTCTGATGCCTGATGTAACCGGATGCCACAAGTAACGAGGAGACAGAGTAAGGATGGCAGCCTCGCGGTGCGGCACACACTAGCAGCCGTCAGCGGCCGTCTGTTGCCCTTTGCCTTCTGTTGTCCGTTGGTTGATACATGCAATTAGGCGTAAAGCATAGGCACAGGCATAAGCATCGAGGCACAATCACAAGCACAAGAAAGGAAACGAAAGAAAGTGTGTACGGATAGGCCTAATGTTTACGGGCTGTTTGCCGTTCCGGTTACGTCTATGCGAACCAGAGCTGAGACACAGGTGATAGTGAAGTGAGGGCATCGCGAGACACGACCGCTGTAGTGAATAGTGATTCTTTACTCGTATTGATTGACGACTCCTCGATCTACAAGACGCCATGGCGGGATATATCTACAAGAGGCCATCATTGTATTGCATGTGGTTGTCGTGATGACGAAGCGTGCCTTCCAAACACAGACAAATGCACCTTGATGGTACGGCTGTTCCTGTCACGTGGCCTCCTTGCGAACGACACTTCGCATCTCGACAGATAAACACTGCGATGATACTGCCTCAAGAAAGAGTTGGAATACACTAAAAATTGCCAGTTGTAGGGTTGCAATCCCTTCGTGTCTTGTACCGCCGTTCCTACACGGCCGTTGCACTGCCTTCTGACATGACAACCGGGTAGCACGGTCTGTCATCCTCGTCTCTATCTTCTCTCAACTTCTCTCAATTTCTCGCAAGCACCCGTATGCTCTCTCATCCTCTCGTATGCTCAATTATCTTCTCCCATAACCCACCCCCTTCTTTGTCTTTCCTGACCAACAACCACCCCCCCTTGAGAGATGCTATTACCTATTATCTGCACTCATTATTCGAGTTTAACTGCTATGTCGTCGGTATGTAGTCGGCCTGCAACAGTGTCGGCAAAAGGACAGACTATTCCTTTGCCGCCTACCTCCCATGACGAGGTTGGTTCTGCTTTAATCTACCCATGCCTCTTGCCGGGTGCCATTCCGTCAACGACTGTGCTCGCGGACCCGTCAGCCAAGACCGATGGCACCAAGCTTTAGGAATCGTTCTAGAAATCTAAAATAACCTTCTCCGTAGACGAGTCCTATTCGACCATGTAGTATGGACGACCGACAATCACAATAAGAGTAATAGAAACACCGGCGGCACATAGCGGCCGTGCTATTAAATCCTCTTTTCCCTGCTGCACCCTGTCTCTCCTGTCTGCGGTCTTCTCTTCAGCTTGCACAGCCTCGCTTTCTCCGAATCCGAAATGCAGCCCTGGCTGAGTTGATGTGACTCATTATATATGAGAGGCATAGCAGTTGACAAGACAGCAAAGACGAGATAAGCGTATGGCAATTGCCAGGGCAGGTAAAGTAGAGATGATGTTAATGCATGGCAGCCGACTGTCTTCTGGAAGCTCGTAGAGATTAGGTTAGGGAAGCTAGAGTCTACAGCGCGGCATAGCGAAGGAACAGAAAAGAGCGTCGATCATCAGAGGAGCACTGTACATGCACTGTGCGCCGCCCGTCCTGGCCCCAAAAATACCGCTTCGGGCAATGCGGCCCCATGTTAATTCTTTTTTAATTCTTTATTCTTTGAATAGGCTGATAGTTTATATCTCATTCTTGCACGTATCCTGCGTCTCTCCACAGGATGTCACTGCTGCAGGTCGCGTCTCCTGTTTGTGACTGGTGGTGCAACCACGGAGTGCTGTGTGCTCTGGATACGGTAATGACATGCACAACACAGATTTCTGAGAGACAGTGCTTTGTGATACTGTCCTGGGTGCTGGACTGGCACTGTGTTGCATACAACTCTCAATCGTACCTTCTACATCGGGGATGTAAACAACAGCAGCACAGTGCCACAGTGTACACACAGTACGCAGACTGTAAAAACTGTCACGTATCGCAACCGACAAGACGCCAAGTTCCTAATCTACCAGCCCGACAGAGCTCAAGGCGCACCAGTTCTCATTGTCCGTCTTCCAATCTCGCAGTCCTCGGTCCCCAGTCCTAGTCCTATAATCCAGAACTTGCACAGGGACCCACCGGCGACCGCGATTCCTGCTTCGCGCACGGGAGCTGGAGAAGCAGTGAAGCACTAGTCTGCAGTACGACGTTCTCCGTACAGGGGCACAGTGCGCAGGTGGTGTTACATAATCGCTAGGTTGGGGAAGCAGAGCGCTCCTTCCTTAAAAAACAAAAAGGACGCCCAGCGAGTCGCTCCCCTCTATTATCATTACTTAAGCATCCTATTACTACACGACTCGTCGTACATCTGACTTGACCTCACCGAACCGATTCTAGCTTCCTTTTGTCTCTCTCTCTGTCTCTCACTCACTCCGTCTCTCGCTCACTCTGTCTCCCTCTCCCTCCCTACCATCTCTTCCATTCCGACCCTCATCCATACAACTTCACCCATCGCCATTCTCCTCGATCCATCAACTCCGCCACCTCCCCGGTCCCGCCATCCACTTCGATCTCCCCCTTTTCCGATCGACGTCCGACTTCAATCCGTCCGCCTTGTTGCCTTGTCTCCTCGTCTCGTCTTTTCGTCTCTCCTCGTCCTGTCCTCTCGCCTCTTATTTCTTCTTGTCCTCCCATCTCGTCTTTCTCCTCGTGCCAGCTCTCATCGCCCATCCTCCCGTCTATCCAATCATTACCGGTAGCCACCAACCCAATCGAGCTTACTCGACAATCGTGCATATTCCCAACCGTCAATCGTCCGCCCAACTCCGATCCCGCCGGCGCCTCTTGCTCTGCTCTTGACCTCGCCTCTTCGTGCCTTTTCTCCCGCATCTCGACCCATCTACTGCCTCGACACGAACCAGGGCGCTCCTTGCGCCGGTCCTGTCCTCTTCTCTCCCACACCCTCCACCCTCCTACCAGCTCGTCGTCATGGCAAGCCCCAGCACAGCACGGGATGTCATCCGCAGGTACTGCCGACTATGCTCAATATACCCTCTGCACAACCAATGCTAACTCTCCAGGAAACTCGTCATCATTGGCGATGGTGCTTGCGGCAAGACAAGTCTGCTGAGCGTCTTTACGCTCGGTTACTTTCCAACAGTGAGCTATTTTGCCTTTGTTATTTGCTTACACCCTTGCTATACATCCTTGACTTGAACGTCTGCTAACAAGCCAGCACTATGTATGATAGCACAAACGTACAACCCCCTCGGCTTCGTCAGCCAATACTAACCACACCAGATCCCGACCGTCTTTGAAAACTACGTCACCGACTGCCGAGTCGAGGGCCGCAATGTGCAGCTCGCGCTGTGGGATACCGCCGGCCAAGAAGACTACGAGCGGTTACGGCCGCTCGCGTATGCCAAGGCCCACGTCATCCTCATTGGTTTCTCCGTCGACTCTCCAGATTCTCTCGACAACGTCAAGCACAAGGTGCGTCAGCCATACTTTGGATGCGAACATGAATACCCAAACGTGGGCAGCGCTAACGAAGCAGTGGATCGAGGAAGCTCAAGAACGGTGCCCTGGCGTCCCGATCATCCTGGTCGGCCTGAAAAAGGATCTGCGCGAAGACCCGGTGGCCGTCGAGGAGATGCGGCTGCGCAGCGGGCGGTTTGTGACCAAGCACGAGGGCGAGTCGGCAGCCAAGGAGATCGGTGCGCGCAAATACCTCGAGTGCTCGAGCTTGTCGGGCGAGGGCGTCGACGACGTTTTTGAGGCGGCAACACGCGCGGCCCTGCTGACCTTTGACAAGGGCGAGGGTGGCGGGTGCTGTGTCATCTTATGAGTGTAGGCCGTTTGGTCTGTCTCGCGGCTGAGATGCGCCTTACCTTGCCCTTTCCTTCTGTCTTAACTTTCTTTGCTTTCCTTTCCTTGCGTTCGGCCTTGTCTATACTTGCTTCATACTGTCTCTATCTCTAATGACCATTGCCCACAGGCATCCTTTCCTTTGTCCGCCATTTTTCTCCCCAAAAGTTGTTGTCCTTGCTTCACGCTTTAAAAGTATCTAATACTTTGAGTTGTGGCCTTTATATCGTTTATTCATTGTATCTCACATATATTTGAGTTCATATAATTTCATATAATTTCATACAATGCTTTTGTCCATATATCTCCGTCTATCGTAATGTACAGTGACGTCGTGGCGTCTTCTTTTTCATGTTCCTATTCTTTCTTCGGTTCTCAACATCTACCGCTCCCAGTCATGGTTCCAGGCAACGAGCGCCGGCGTCTCCGTCTGCGGTCGGGCATACTCCACCGGGATGCCGTTGTGCCGGTACACGCCCTTCTTCTCCATCGCAACGCGGTACAGGTAGCCCTCCGTCCGCAGGCCCGGGCCGCGCGACAGCCGCAGCTCCTCGCACGCATTCGCCATGCTCTGGTACTGCTGCATCAGCTCGCGCTCGCGCTGCTCACGGGCCTGCCGCCGGAACAGCAGCCACGCGCGGTGGATTGTCCAGTGGCGCAGGTAGCGGTTGCGAGCCATGCGCAGCGGCGGCGGGATGAACTTGAGCTTATACAGGGCCTTGTCGAGGATGCGGACCTTGGGGTCGCGCTCGGTGGCCATGCGCTTCGCACGCGCGACCTTGCCGGCACCGCCCTGGGGACCAGCGCCGCGCTTGAAGCCCAAGGGGGGGCCTGCCAGTGCAGAGGGTGTGGAAGAGAATGTGCGTGCTGTTGTGAGGGCGGAGATGGAGGTGGAGGTGGGCTGTGCTGGCCGTAATGAGGCGGGGAGGCGGCTTGTGAAGGAGGAAAAGAGACGGCCGGGGAGCGCGGCGACGGCGGACGCCGGGGCGGGCATTGTTCGTAAAAAGGACATTATGTGCGTGTGAGAGCTTTTGGCAGTAGAACTGAAGCGAATCTGTCGGGTTGTGGACCAGGCGTGTCGTCGTCGTCTGCTGTCGTTCGTCGGCCGGCCGTCTTGGGTGAAGCTCTCTGCTCTGCTTTGGTATGGCCTGCACCTCGAAAAAAAGGACAGGAACATTAATTCTCCGTGCCTTCCAAAAACATGCTACTGGCAGCTCCATTTATATTTCAACGGAGTGATGTGGGGCTGTCCCTGTCATGCTGCGATATGCGAGCGTGTAAGAGGGACCCACTTATGTCGACTGCATGTCAACGACACCTCTTCGTTTTTAAAAGGACAGGAGGTGCTTTTGCGAAGGCGTTGATGGTTGTCAGGCGAGCTTCGTTCTGAGATTTATAGATCGGCCATTATTGAATGACACGCTCACGACCTATACGGTTAAGCTTTATTTCATTGCTTCCGAGTGGGCCTAGTTTTGATTTTGATTTTGATTTTGATTTTGATTTTGTTCTCGTCTTTCTTCTGCTTTCTTTCTTGATTTCTTTCGATTTCCTCTTCGGCATTCTGATCTTCTGTTTTCTTATAGCAGTATGATTAATATTGGATAACAGTTTCATAGAAACGAAGATGAAGTCTAAATCATAGTATCTCTTTCCAAGTAGCTCGTGTCGTGGATGGTAGATATGCAAGAGAACTACTTGGACCTACAAGATGATTTACTGCTAGAAGACTAGTAGAGTCAAAGTACACTTAGTAGACTATCATACTCTTTTTCAACTGTACCTAATCCAGCTGCGTCTATTAGTCCCAGTCTTCAAACGACATCTTGGCATCTATAGAATGTTCAACCGAACCTACGAGTATCCAAGAACGGCCTGGCTAGTCAGATATCCTGGCTTACGTCGATGAAGGAGACGGGTGAACACCATTTCCATTTTGTGGTAGATAATTAGCGCTGTTAACAGTGTCTTGTGAGTGTTTGTATGTATCTCTTAGCAAAGGACCTTTCAACCAGTCTACTAAAGTCTACTAACAAAAAGTGCAACAGTATTAGCCACTCCTTGACCTTTCCTCAATCTTCCCTTCGTCTACCTTTGAACTACCCTTGATATAAGCTCATCTTGTCTCTCTCTCTCTTTTTTCTTCTCTTTCTCTTTCTCGTCTCAGAACACTTTAATACAATATTTTACATGCAGACTTTCATTCCCTCCTCTAACTAAAACTCCACACCATTACTTACCACGCTCTATCTGCACCGCTGTTCATATATGATCTGCCTCTGCTCAGCTGCAATGCCATCACTATGTCATTCTACCACACTCATGTTTTAAATAATTATTCTACGTTGATTTACCTTTGTTTTCATGTGAATATTGCATCCTTTGTTTCATCCGAACGAACACAAAGCATCATCATTCAGAAACAGAATGACAGGCTATGGCTTACAAGGATTGGAAATCGATACGGACACGGGTGCCATGGACGACCTTACTTTTACACTATATGAGGACTTTTGGAGCAATGCCCCGGGTTATGATCATAATCGTCCCAATAGATCGGCTGTCTATGACCCCAAGCGGCATCGAAAACGCAACCGACCAAAAAAAGACAACGAAAGTGAGACGCCACCACGCATCTACAGAGACGTTAGAACCGACCCGCCCAGCCAGATACAAACACCCTTGTCTACCCCAAACAACGCTGTCGTCTTGTCATCACCAACACAGAATCGCGTGGCCTACAACTACCGCAAGAACGAGACTGGGTCGCTGCTGATTCGGATGCTGGGCCCCTCTCTATTGATCTCGGTCATGGAGTACCTGGGGCCCGCATCTCTTCTTATTGCGCGCCAAGTTAGCAAGCATTTTTACCAAGCTTTTGCAAAAGGATTCTTGGGACGAATACCCAAGGTGGACCAGTGGGGGCCAGTGACACTGCAGCGCGAGGCCCAGATGCACGGCTTTTCCCAACGCGTCGCTCACTACCTCTTTACGCATAACGACACTATATTCAATGGGCGGTCGCCGCTGCCGGTGTGTGTGATACCACGCTCGCCCGGCCAGCAGTGGATGAGCCTGGTCTACAAGCTGTTTGCAGGGACCCAGTATATCTCGCGGATAGATAGAGCAATCGCCCACTACTACCGCGACTACACGTGCGGTCATCGGTTCACAATTGAGCTGCGGGCCGGTCGTGACCCCGCGATGCCAAAGGAGGAGGATGTCATCGAAACCGACATGACGGCAGTCAAGAACGGCCTCTGTCTCGGCTGCCGCAAGGCGCGGTTCCTCACGCACTTCCATACAATGTTTAAGAAGTATTGCTTTCGCTACAACTATGCGGGCGCCGATCAGCCACATGCGGTCATGGGCCGGGCTATCCCGCATGCGTCCTGCCTGGTCTTTGAAAGGTGTCAGAGCATACTGTGTTCTTGCCATCCAGACTTCACGACCACTGTGCCCCCGAGAGCAAACCCCCTCAAGGGCATAAACGACCACTATACGCCAGAAGAACTCGGGTACATATCCAACCTTTTGTTCAGCCCCTTTGGCACAGCGGGTGTGGACAACGAAACCGAGCAGATGAGCGAGCAGACGGGCTCCGGAGGAAGCAAGGCAGTGGCCCGTCGACGAAAGAAGGCCAGGAAGACCAAAAGGGCCAAGCACGTCTGCCATGTAGAGCGTCCCCTGCCCGGCACGGGCAGCCATCGGTACCCGACCAACACGAGCCTGGAGTTTGACAACTTTCACAACACGGTTAACGGCCTGCTCTGCGGCGCGTGCAAGCAGCACCACTCGCGCATGCTCTTTGACCCGCACGACATCGGCGACGACTACTGGCCCACGGCGCCGGCCTACAGTGCCTTTTCCGCTCCCGAAGACACGAGGCGCACGTGCCTGCTGACCGAGGCCGCCATGGACAAGTACCTGGACGGCGTCACGGGCTCGCGCACGAAAACGTTTTCCATGCGCGTCTTCCAGCATACGCCCGGCACGTATCTGCTGCGCAGGCATGTGGCCAAGCACCTACACACGCTGCTCGCGAGCGACGCGTGCACGGCGCCGACTTCGGACTTCAACACGTCCATCTGCGCGCACATGCGCTGCGGCGGCACCAGCCTATTCGACAAGCTCATGCTGCCCTTTGAGCCGGGCGTCTGTGCGTGCTTTGATTTTGACTACGAGCACTACAACGGCCAGGACCACACAAACGCCGTCCCCGTGTCGGGCCACGGCGAGCAGAACCACGCACACCACAACCGTAAGACCGGCAGCGACGACTGCAGGAACAGCAGCACTAGCGGCTTCTTCCGGCGCAACAATAAGTTTACGCGCGTTGTGGGAGAAGCGGTCTTCCGCCACGCTGCACCGATCCACGTGCCGCACGACGACCCGTACGTGTCCGTATTTTCCGAGGACGAAGACGACGTCTGCGGCGCCGACAACGACTCGAACAAGTGCTGCCGCTGCCTCGCCGTCGCACACCCCGCGCGCCAGGGCGTATTCACCGTCGACGAGCACGCCGCGGAAGAGGTCATGTGCGGCACCGTCGCGCCCATCGAGTACCCGCACCAGTACAAGTGCATGCACTGTGTGACTTACTACAGCTGGGTGCGCGAACGCGATGACCCCGCGTGGGTGCTGCTACGGTGTGACCGCTACCTCGACTCGCACCAGCACACGCAGCGCGGCGTATGGGGCTACCTCGCGAGCATCGACCCGGCACGGCTGGTCGCGGCCGACACCCGGCAGCAGCGCGATCTCAAGTACGTGACGTGGTGTGACCAGAGCGGCGACGGACGCATCGACGGCACGCCAAAGTGCGACAACTTCAGCATCCGGTGCCGCACGACAGCACACTGGTACAAGCTAGCGGAGCGGTATGTGACCGACGGCTGTTCACAGACCAGATACGACTGGATGAGGCTAAGGGGTAGCCGCAACGACATTACAGGTGCACAGACGGGCACAAATGGGGGTGGCGGACAGGCGGAAGAGGGGGATGATGATGAGGAAGAGGAGGAAGAGGAGGAAGAGGAGGAAGAGGAGGAAGAGGAGGAAGAGGAGGAAGAGGAGGAAGAGGAGGAAGAGGAGGAAGAGGAGGAAGAGGAGGAAGAGGAGGAAGAGGAGGAAGAGGAGGAAGAGGATGAGGATGAGGATGAGCAAGCACCCGAAGAAGAGAAAAACGAGCAGCTCATTGCCCCCCGACTGTACAATCTCGAATTTTCGACCAGGGAGATGGGCGAGCTGCTATGGGAATTGATGATGGATGCCGGCATGTGTGACGAGTGGAAGGAGACGGAGGAAGAAGGGGAGGAGGAGGGAGAGGAAGAGGAGGGGGAAGAGGAGGAGGTAGAGGATGATGAGAAGAACTGAAATATGACTGCTAAGAAGCACACCTCTGTTGCTTTTGTGGCTGCTGTTGCGTTTTCATCCGTTTTTTGGGTTCCTTTAATTTTGTTTTTTATTATTTTATCCTTTCGTGTTTTATTTCTGATTATTTACCCCCCTTAGCCACTCTCTTTTCTCTTGAGACCTCATTCTTTTTTTCAGCCCTTTGCTCTTCTTCTTTTCCATGATTGTTTTTGTCCGATTGTAAAACAAGAATAATTCAAAACAATGTCAAGCCATTATCAGGATCGTGGCTTTTCGAGTGAGACGACCCTGAACTATCAACCCGATCATTATCAGGGTACCTGAAAGATGTTTGTCATACAGCACACTGTCGTGAACAGTTCTCTCAACGTATGAAACATCAACTAGCTATATACAGCTTCGTAGATCGATGCCGTGGTGCAACTATCACCACTATTAATGCGCACCGCAGGCCAGCATCAGCCCAACAGCCACAAGCACCCTACAAAAGATAGTATCTCTGCAAGCAATACACAGTGTCTCTCGACTTCTAGACCTTTCCATGTACAACTCAAAGAAAACCATCCCTGTGACCTGCTTACATAATCACATGCCGCACCCAAAGCTACCTCACGGCGCACGGGGGCCCGAGACTACGCCCGAGAAGCCGACGAGCTATTTGCAGCTCTAGAGTCTGGGCATCCAGCATATCCGTAGAAGCATTAACAGTCGACTGACGCTAGTTATCTCAACCACACGGCCCATCCGCGGTGGGACTACCAATGACAAAGCCCCGCATTAATACACTGCAACACCTAGAGTACAAGAACATGCGTCTTCATAACTGCAGGTTTGCTACTAACAGGCTGTTTACTCTTTGTGGGGCAATAGCCTGACAACTTCTTGCGGGGTCCCGACCTTGCGAAACTCACTCGCTTCATCCGTCTACAAACTCGGCCCACCTCGACATCACCAGCACAATGTCCGTTCCTCTTGTTGGCGCGCTTGCCGACATCTACCCCGCGGACGTCGTCGCCGCGCAGACCCAGCGATGGCAGCACCTCGCCGCCGTGTTTGCCAAGAAGTTCGGGGGCCAGCCGGACTTTGTGGCGCGCAGCCCCGGCCGCGTCAACGTCATCGGCGAGCACATTGACTACTCACTCTACAGCGTGCTGCCCATGGCCATCACCGGCGACTGCATCATTGCCGTGCGCGCGGTCGACTCGCTGACGGCTGATTTTACCGTGGACATTGCCAACGTGCTGTCGGACAAGTTCCCGGCACACTCGTTCACGTTCGCCGACAACAAGGTCGACATTGACGCGAGCGTGCTCGAGTGGACAAACTACTTCAAGTCGGGGCTCAAAGGCGCCGTCGAGCTGCTGATCCAGAAGAACAGCGGCCTCAAGGCCAAGAGCCTGCAGGTGGTCATGGACGGCACGGTACCGGTCGGCGGCGGCCTGAGCTCTAGCGCCGCCTTTACGAGTGCGAGCGCGCTGGCCGTGATGTACGCCAACTCGTCCGACAAAATCGACAAGACGGAGCTGACCGAGGTCGCCATTGTGAGCGAGCGCAACGTCGGCGTCAACTCGGGCGGCATGGACCAGTCGGCCTCGGTCTTCTCCCTCGCCGGCTCGGCGCTCTTTGTCACCTTTACGCCGACGCTGACGGCGCGGCCCGTGTTCTTCCCCGAGACCAAGCCCGAGCTGTGCTTCTTGATTGCGCAGTCGTTTGTGACCGCCAACAAGTTCGTCACGGGGCCCATCCACTACAACCTGCGCGTCGTCGAGTGCACGCTGGCTGCCGCCTACCTCAACGCCGTCGCAAACCCGCCAGGCACCGCGCTGCGCGCCGACAACGGCCCGCTTGGTGTCTCACTGCACGGCTTCCAGCAAGCATACTTTGGCGCAGAGTCGTCTAAAACCAAGTCACAAAAGGAGCAGCTGCAAGACCTGCTGGTAGTCACCGAAAAGTACCTGCCCGACGACGGCTACACGCGCGAGCAGATTGTCGCGGCCCTCAACACAACCATCGACGACCTCAATGCACGCTACATGGCCCGCTTCCCTGTGCGCGCCGAGCAGTTCAAGCTGCGCCAGCGTGCAACGCACGTGTTCAGCGAGGCGCTGCGCGTGCTCGAGTTCATGGAGTTGCTGGAGAGCGGCAGCACAGACATCAACTCGAAGCTCGGCGACCTCATGAACGCGACGCAGACGAGCTGCCGCGAGCTCTACGAGTGCAGCTGTGCCGAGCTGGACGAGCTGTGCCGCATTGCACGCGACGCCGGCAGCTACGGCAGCCGTCTCACCGGTGCCGGCTGGGGCGGGTGCAGTGTGCACCTCGTGCCCGTCGACCGTGTCGAGGCCATCCGCGCGGCCTGGGACGAGCGCTACTATTCCAAGCTGCAGCTCACGCCCGAGCAGAAGGAGGGCGCCGTCATTGTATCACGGCCAGGCAGCGGCAGTGTCATCTTCGCAGGGAGTGTATAATTAGAAAGAGTAGTAAATAAGTCATTTATTATCATTGCTGTACATGTTCATCTTGTATCTGAGTGTCTGAGTGTCTGAGTGTCTGAGCATCGGGTCATCTGAGTATCGAATATGGAATATTTAAACCGTAGATTAAATAATATCAAGTGACATCAAATATCAACCACTCCGACGACGCCGTGGCCGGCAGCCCGTGCTTCCCGCATCTCGACGAGCTCACGCTGCTGCCGCCGTTCCCGCTCGCGCTTCTCCTCAGCGCGCCGCCGCTCTTCGCGGTGCTGCTTGCGGTCGTAGTTCTTGACCGTGCGCAGGCCGCGCGTCTGCACGCGCCGGTACTTGCCGTAGAGCTTCAGCAAGTCGCGCAGGACAAGGAATAGGGCACCGCCCACGAGGCTGCGGGCCCAGCGCTGGCTCAGGAACCGTTCTCTCCGCCATGAGTACTGCCTCGCCGTAGTAAGCGACGCCGGCATCACGAGCCACAGAAGATCGCCCATGGTGCTCGCGATGCTCGGCAGCAGCAGCTGGCTCGTCGATGCCGCAATGGCGCCGCGGATGCTGAACTGGTCTGGGAACAGGCGAATCTGGTTGTCATTTGCCGGAGCGGCAGCTGGTTGCTGTTGCGGCTGTTGTTGTTGCTGCTGCTGCTGCTGCGGCCGGCGCTCAATGTTGGGGGGTGGCGCAGCGGGTGCCTCACCCAGCATGTCGTCCCACACCACAGCCTCTTCCATTCGGTCGTCGAAATGGACATGGTCTGGCACATCGTCGGCGCCGCCGACAACGACTTCGATCTGGAACTCAATGTGTTCGTCGATGTGGTTGTGATGGTGGTGGTTGGGGCCGTTGTTGTTGCCGCGCACCATGTTGGCCACGGCACCGCCGACGCGGCGCACAAGACCAAATATGCCGGGGTTTGCCGGCGCCTGTGCCTGTGCTGCGTCAGGGGCTGCCGGCCCATTATCATTGTCTGCTGCTGCAGCCCCTACCCCCGCGTTGTCATCGACATAGGGCTCGAGGACATGCCCGAGAGCGCGGTCAAGCCGCTGCTCGAGCCGGCCAAAGATGCTGTTGTACGCCATCGCATAGGCAATGCTGATGTTGGGCAGCGCCATGATGACCGTCGACGCGGACGGCGGCCATTCGATGACCAAGGCGCCCCGGACCGTGCGCGTGCGCCAGTATCGGAGCAGCGTCTGCTCCAGGCCCCAGACCCACGTCACGGGCGCCGTCATGCCGTATAAAATAAGAGGGATCGCACGCTGGAGCAGCAGCGTAGGCGCCACGAGGCCCAGCAGCGCCATGCGCGCATTCGTCCACAGCACGTCCGCAGGATGGCTGAACAGGCGACCCGTGAGACTCGTGCTCACAGTGCGCCGCGACAACATGCCAAAGTCCACTGGCCGGCCGCCCGCGAGCCACGCGACCACCTTGTCCGGCCCCGCGACACTCATAAACGTGCTGAAGCCGTAGTACGACGAGCCGGCAATGGCCATGGTCGCGGCCATGGTGGCGAGGATGTGCGGCGCGAAGTAGTACTTGTATTTGTTGGCAAAGCTGTCGCCGATGTGCACCCAAAAGTCGGGCGGCGACTCGAGGGTGTAGATGGGCGCGTCGCACGCCGGGCAGCGCACCTTGCGGGTGGCGCGTAGCCGAGGCCGGTCGCGAGGGCGTGCCCCTGGGTTGGCGTTGGCGTTGGCGTTGTTGACGTCGTCGACGACCTCCACATCCTCAACATTGTCGGCATTGTCGACAACGTCGTTGATAGCCGCGCCGGACCGCTCTTTGCCGTCGATCCATTGGAGGAGGCAGTCTTGGTGGGCGGTCAGCGTGCAGGGACAGGGCGCGACCCAGGCCGCGGTAGGGTCTTCGTCGGGTGTCTGCAGGCAGATGAAGCATGTGCGCGTATCGTCGGCGAGGGGGTCCTCAGCAGCATCGTCGTTACTGTCTATGATGTCGCTGCCGTCGACGTCGACCAAGGGCGGCATGTCGTCGTCGGGTTCGGCCCCTGGCTCTCCCGCATCCATGATGAGATGCAGAAGATACAGCCAGTGCTAGATGCTAGGAGAGGTAGGTTGTTGTATTCGCTGTAGCCGCTGTTGTGACGTTTGTAGTCCTGTCGTGTCGTCGTCGTCGTCGTCGTCGTCGTGAACCAGTACAAACAGCTAAGAAGCCGAAGGAGTAGCTGGGCCTTGGAACAGCTAGTCTGTGCTCCCCGGTCACGTCATAAACAAGGTAGGAACAGAAGTAGAACAAGTAGAAGAACTAACTGAACAGAAGAAGAGAGCTTGCTTGAGAGTTGCTCATCCTCGGTCTTCGCTCAGGCCGGCTTCTCCTCATCGTCCGACTAACGGCACTATATCCTTAGTGTGTCGACACGTGAAGACCGCGACTCACGCTTCTCCAGCGCCAGGCCTAGCCGGGCGGTAAATACACTGTTAGTTGATAGACCCACTTTACCTAGACCCCTCTATTTTCTGCCACCTTCCCTCTACTCCGCCTTCCGTGTCATACTTGTGTATGTGTTGTTAGGCTTCTGTGCTTCTAGGTGCTTCTAGCTCTGCTCTCTGTTCTCTGCCCTCTGCTCTGCCCTCTTCCATCACTCCCACCTCACCTTCACCTCATCTCGCCACCACCGCGACACCACCACACACAATGTCTCTCTCAACAAATCAGCGCCTCGCGCTGGCCATTTGTGATTTCCTGTCTACCGCCGCTGCCGAAGGTGGCTCCATCTCGGCCGATGACGCCGACAACATCGAGGTCGCCATCAACGGCATCGCCGAGGCCTTCAAGATCGACCCGACCAACAAGGCCGCTGTGGCCCAGGCCGTCGGTGCCCAGAGTCTCGAGAAGATCTACGCTGTCTACGACAAGATGAGAGCCGTGGCTCCCGCTGCTGCTCCAGCTGCGGCTACTTCCCCGGCCGCCGCCGCTACTCCCGCCGCCGACGCCCCCAAGTCGACCCCCGCCAGCGAGGCTCTCAAGAGCAAGGGCAACGCCGCCATGGCTGAGAAGAACTACGACAGCGCCATCGACTACTACACACAGGCCCTTGCCGTCGCCCCCAACAACGCCATCTACCTGTCGAACCGTGCCGCCGCCCACTCCGCCAACAAGGATCACGCCAGCGCGCGCACCGACGCCGAGGCCGCCACCACTATCGACCCCAACTACACCAAGGCCTGGAGCCGTCTGGGCCTTGCCAAATTTGCGCTCGGCGACGCCAAGGGCGCCATGGAGGCGTACAGCCAGGGCATCGAGTACGAGGGCAACGGCGGCAGCGATGCCATGAAGAAGGGCTTCGAGACGGCCAAGCGCCGCGTCGAGGAGCTAGACAACGAGGCTGCCGTGACCCCCAGCGAGTCGGCACGCGGCCCTAGCGCCGCCGGTGCTGGCGCTGGCGCTGGTGGCATGCCGGACCTGAGCAGCCTGTTTGGCGGTGCCGGTGGTGCCGGTGGTGCCGGTGGCATGCCGGACCTGTCGTCGATCATGAGCAACCCGATGTTTGCGTCGATGGCACAGAACTTGATGGGCAACCCCGACCTGATGCAAAATCTGATGGGCAACCCGCGCCTGCGTGAGATGGCCAACCAGTTCGGCAGCGGCGGCGGCATGCCCGACCTGAGCTCGCTGATGTCGGATCCCAACATTGCCGACATGGCGCGGTCGATGATGGGCAACGGTGGTGCAGGTGCTGGACGGGGAGCCGGCAGCCCTCCCCAGTAGAAGTTTTGTATATGGCTTAGTTTTAGATATCAATTTTGATTTGATTCTGCTGGTTTTCATTAGACTAGATTTTGATTATATTTCTATGTCCATATAGTGATTACGTAAACTATAGCGAGCATCATGTTTACATATGGTATAGATAGATGCAGCCCTTGATTATACGTTGTCGCTGCTGTGAGCCGCTGTCCTAGAGCCAATCACATTCTGTGTCCAGGGCTTCTGTTTATCAACCCGTATCTGCCCAATACCTAGCTCAGGCAGCAATCCTGATGCTGGTGATGGAAGTAGATGTAGATCTGTCGGATATGACTATAACCTGGAAGTAAACAAAATATCTTTTGAAACGTATAAAGAAAAGTATTAAGGCGTAACGCAACCGAAGTGTCCTACGGTACCGTGGTAATCCCAATGAACTACTTTCCTTAAAAACACCCAGCAAGTATAGAATTAAAATCCAAGAGCCAAAATAAAAAAGTTAATTCGCAAAGTAGCCCCTATGGTACATAACACCGATAAAACAGCCGTTGCTACTTGTTCATTGCCGTGCAAATCTACACGGAAGCGTGATATCATATCCATCCATCCATCTTACAGCATACATACCGCCCCGCTCCTATAGCACCCACAGACTCACAAGATCGTCAAAGTCTTCCTCTGTCAGCCCGTCACCATTGCCAACCTCCCTGTCCTGGTCCGGCAAACTCTCGCCGTTCTCTTTTGCCTTTTCTTCAAGAACCATCTTCCGAAAACGCAAGCACGCTGCCATTGCTGCGTCGGCTTCTTTGGCTTTTCCCATCTCCCGCAAGACGCGTGACAGGTGAAAGTTGGTGCGCGCGATCTCGCCTTTGTGGACGTTGCTCTGATCACGCTTATGTGTCGCTGAGGAATAAATTCCCAGGGCCGCCCGAAAAGCAGCCTCCGCATCGTCCCATTCATGTCTCTGGGTACGGTGCCAGCCGATTTTGTGCCATGCATCGCCAGTCTTGTGGTGCTTTACACCCTTGGTGATACCCCAGTTGTCAAGTGCACTCTGGTGCAACAAAAAGGCCTCTTCGAGGCGGCCTTGACGCATGCGGACATTGCCGAGGATGTATTTCTGGTGTCCAGAGCTGTTGTCTAGTTAGTTTTGCCATGGGTTGAAAACGAAGAGGGGTTTTAGGAGCTCACATATAGTCCCTTTTGTCATTCGGACCATACCGCAGTTCACGCTCGTTGACAAGTTCTTCCAGACGCCTCTCAGCCTCGTCGATCTGACCTAGAACAATAAACGACCGGCAGATGTTGACGCTGTAGGGTGATACGAAATACTGTTCCTTCGGAGAACCATTAAGGCACAGTTCATAGTTACGAATGGCTTCATGATGGTTGCCTAGTCCCTGGTGTGAGTTGGCAATACCACCGAAGATCACCATGTGCCGGCCGGGGTCGCCAAGCCGGATACCTTTTTTGTCTGCGTTGTGAACGATGTTCTTTTCCAACGTAAACATTTGGAGAGCAAGTCCAAACGAGCCAATCTCCGTGGCAATACAGGCGTGAGCGTGGGCCAACCGCATGCGTGCATCAAGCATATCCTTGCCTAGAAATGGCATCTGGCGTTTTGGGGGCCAGCGGTTGACTTCTTCTAGCAATGTCTCGGCGATTTTGATATGCTTGAGGCCGTTGGCAAAAAAGCCACAGGAGTAGCACAGCCTTTGTTATGGAAAGTGTAAGTTAGTATAAATGTTGAAGCGGTGCCAGAGCAACGGACATCATTTGACATACCATGAAGAGTAACTGAGGAGTGGAATGTATGAGACGGGAGTGTATGAGACGGAATAGGCGACTTTGTTGTCGCTTTTCCACCTTTCCTCATAGAACTTGTTGATGGACTCAATGTGCATATTGTACGCCTCAAAGAGCTTAGGGTCTCTGGCCTGTGGGCTGTCTACAGTGTTGTTTGGCCGCGTGATAGCACAGAGGACCAGTTTGGTCGCGAAGTACATAGCTTCATATTGGTCGTCCGCCGTCATTTGTTCTCGGATGATGCGGGACGTAACGCCATGCAGTTCAAAGGTGACCTGACCCTCCTTACCTCCATACTTGAGAAGATTTCTCAACGACTTGTGCCTGTAGCTGTAGTAGTCCCGCAAGAAGCGTTCATCCCGCAGGTCGTCGGGCAGGTTCTGTGGCTCAAACAGTGCCTCCGGAATACCACTTACGTGCAGCAGCGACATGATGTTGATGAGAAGGCGTGGAGATGCGTCCAGCTGCTTCAACAGCTTGCCAATGGCATTCCTGAGTGTCCTGCTGCAATCATCATCATCGTACTGAGTAGACATGTAACGATCCTCCACTGAACAGATGAAGCGGTTGTCGTCGTCTAAGAAGCGTTTGTTGAAAGTCTTGAGTTTCATGCTGTCCTCTTTGATCACGGCAATGCTTACAGAGACTGCAAGCGCCGTGCCTTGGACGTGCTCAACGAACTTTTTCGCCTCTTCTCGGTTGGAGACGTCATCGTCCGTTTTGCTGTCATCGGGAACCCCCTTCAGCACCATCTCAATGGCTTCTTCGTCCTCCAGCTTATCCACAGCGATGCCGGGCATGGTTCCGGCACCGTACACAAACCCACTCTCGACTGTAGTCACCAGCACCGATGCCATTTTCCCGCTCGGCCGCTGCCTTGCAATCTCTCCGATATCGGTTGCACTATCGAGAACGACGAGATATGGCTCTTCGCACGTGTCAAACCAGTCCCGCAGCGCCTTGGAAGATGTCGAAGATTCGACCTCGCCGGAAACGAGGCCCAGCATTTTGGCATATTTGGCATAGCCAGTCGCAATAGATGTATCCGAGGCGGCATCCACCCACAATATGTATTTGAAGACATTGGTTACCTCTTTGACAAACTGTCTGGCGAGCTGTGTCTTTCCCATCCCGGGCTGCCCATACAAAGCAAGGTGATGTGGACCGGACATAATATAGCTCGGGGGACATAGGCGGTCGTGGACCTCCTCCAATATGGCTCTTCGTCCGAAAAAATCGGGATTCAGAGGGAACTGGACGAGTTGGACTTGCTGGCTTGGTAGAAACGAAGGCGGCCGATGGCGGGTGCATTGGTTTGGGAACAATAAATGCTCATGGTGGACGCTTCTGCTTGGTGACAATGTAGGCACGTGGTGGACGCTTGGAGAGGTATATGTGCTTGGGGATAATGTTGTGTATGGCGATGAAGGAGGCGGCTCGTGGCGAACACTTTTGTTTAGGGCCAAATTGGACAATGGAGGCTCAGGGTAGACACTTGTGCTTGGTGTCAATGGGGATGGCTCTGGTGGCGACGCATTATCTGACGTTGAGACTTCCTCTACCGAGATTATTTGGAGCTCCGAGGCAGAGCTGCTCGATGTGTTGATGTCTGCGATAGTCTCATCTTGGGGTAATGAACTGTCCAGAGGTGACGAGTGGAGGCGGTGTTTCGTGACGCTGTCACGGATTGAGTCGACGACTGGAGTGAAGTTCATAGTCGGCATCGCACAGTGCTCTGTCTCGGAGCAAATCTTGAGGCTGTTTGGAAAGCATTGGTTGGGAAAGCTTGCCATTTTTTCGTCCACAACCTGTCAAAGCCAAGTGGTCAGTGCTTCAGACTCCATGAAACGAGGGGGTGGAACGGGAGTTTTGAGATGTTCATACAAGCCGGCCGCGATAGCGATTTTTGTGAGAGCACTTCTTGCCTTCGTACACCTGAATCATGTGCAGATCATTGTCGAGTATACTCCTGGCCGTGGTGTACTCTTCGAGGAAACGTTTGCAGGTGGCCAGGTCTTTCTCCGGGATCTGCTCTCCGAATTCGACATGGGCACAGTGCCTCATGGCCTTACCGAACTTTTTGTGCGAGAAGTTGGCTGGTGTTCCAAAGAGAACAAATGCGGCTGTTTGTTGGAGGATTCTGTGGGTGTTGATGTACTTGAAGAAAAGGCATACGGTCAGTCATGATAAGATTATTTGGGCCAGATAGACCTGCATCTGATTATGGATAGAATAGAGGAGTACCTGGAGAGCAATGAGACCTCCCAGTCCGTGGCAAAGAACCACTATCGGACCCTGCGAGCTTCGGTTAGTATTGCTGTTTTTTTTTTTTTCAACCCAAAAAACCCCAAAAAACAAACAGAGACTGTGGATTGCAACCGTACCGTTGTCGCACTCATCTTGTTTTGGATCAGATCGGGCAATTGGCGACCACAGCTATGAAGCTGGTCCCATAAGCTCTTTTTATCGTCGTGGATGGGGGTAGCGGGTTTGAAGAAGACGGCATCAGGAAACGAGTCCTTCAACATGCTTTCCAGCTTGTTCATGCCTTGTATGGATTTCCATGGTGGTGTAGGTGATTGTTTTGTTGCTGGAAAGTCTACAGTGACAAAGATGACTTTCGTAGATGCGTCGATAGGTGAACTGCGGGATCCTGCGGATTCCCCTGTGGTCATGGGGGAAAGGTATTGGGACATGGGAAGAGATGGAACAGTAGTGAAGAACAGCAGTAGCCTCGATGATTAATCCTAACCTTGATGCTAGGAAGATATACCCATAACACAGAGGTGAAAATAAGATGACGGACAAATATGAATATAGACTCGTTAAGCCCGATAATTCGAATATAAGTATACGATCTAGCTGGGCTGGATGGATGATTTTACAACAAACGGCAAGGCTATATAAGCTTATTAAAGAGACAGAAGAAGTTCGTCTGTGGAGACACACGACTTGCGGGGAGTTATATATCACTAGTACTATGTGATGAGGAGATGGCAAGGACTCAATATTACCACGCAAAACGACATTGGGAATTGCACAAGATACAAACCGATGGCGGTACTTCAATTTTCAAGTACCTTGAGATACAGGAAGCTGGCGGTGAGCAACCCAAAATCATAAATATACGATACTATGTACCCAGGCAGTGCTGCCCAACTAATGCAGGATGCACACCCCAGTTACCCATGGACGAATCAGAATCGCGTTATCTATCGCCTTCAAATGATAAGTCACAGAAAGAAATGGCATCTTGAATGAAAGGGGCGAAGCTCGTAAGGGCTGGCGCAGCGATACATAGAAATTTGACTGGGCGGAAAATAGTGGAGTTCATATAAATAGGGCTCAGATGACGAACACTTGGCTGGTTGTCCTGTTTTGTTTCCCAGAATCACCGCTGTCTCGGTTTTCCAAAATCACCACCCTTGGAACATACCACATTTCCTCTCCTAGAAACGCTCGCAGTAAGCCTCTTTATCTTGTATTTCTTCCCGTCTTCGTCTCTCTCTGTCTATCGGCATCTCTATTCCCTCTCTGCTTCTCTCTGCTTTCTTTTCTCTTTTCACTTTTATGTCATTTCTTTTTATCTTTTCGTTTGTCCTTCTTTCTTCCTTCCTTCCCGTCCCTCTGTTATCCTTTCATTCACTCTTTCTCTCTCTCTCCGTCTCCCCCTCCCTCTATCTCCTCTTCTGCCTTCAGCCTTTTCTTTAGTCAGGCTAACATTATTTGAGAACAACCCAACCAAATGACGAAAACTGCAAGCATGGGAAAGGACCGCATGCAGACTCAGCACACTGCTGACGCTGCAGATGTGCGCGTGCAGCCGTGGATGCAAATCCTGGCAGGCCAGGCCGCTTTGATTCATTCGGGTACCGAAGATGAAAGGATAAGAAAAGGCCAGTACGCGGACGTCCTCCTCAACTACGAGGGTGAAAACGGTGGCTGAAAACAAAACAGTCTTTGGGAGGCTGAGGAGGTGCGCAGCCAGCAGCCATTTACCAAATAACAGAAGTCACCGGCGGGGTAACCGCTTCTATAATGTATAATACATTCTTGCATACGCTGGCTTCATCCGATTCCTGCACACTGCTGCCAGAAAATAGAATACATTGTTACTAGACTACCTTAGACGGCAAAATACTATGCAATTGGCGATATCTCGGAAAAGCACGGCACGTAAAGCAGGACATGTATGTATCTTATCTACCCAATGCCAGCGCGATCTGCTCAGTAGCTCCTTCATGCCTTGCTCTCAGGCAAAAAACCGGCCCACCCGAACCTCGATGCTTTCTCGATGTGCGGATGCCGTTATGTCCTCGTCGGATCGTGCAAAAGACGAGTGCATGCCGACTTTATGCATTAGCATATAGTATATCAACCTTTCACTGTCGTCTACACCGCGAATGGTACTCACATGGAATGCTGTGGTCGTCCATCACGACGCTGCGGAACAGAATCACCTGGTCCGCGGTCTGGTTGTCCAGGTAATGCCACCGGTGCTGGGGATTCGCGTAGAGCCGCACACTCTCGCCAATGTGGTCCGCATGAATCACGTCGTTGGTCTCAACGTCGGCCCGGTCCACCGTACGGAAGTCACATAGGGCCAACGGCCAGTGTTGGTTAGGGCCCAAGGTTGGGCGCCACACACTCGAGCGAGTTAGTGAGGTCTTCCGTCCTTTCTTTGTCTTTATGCTTCTTGCCTCTATCTTCTTACTTACTTGATGATGTCAAACTTGCGGTCTCGAAGATGCGGATGCTCTTGTAGGATGCCATGTAGGTCTACCTCGGCGCCGTTTTCCGTATAGTCTTGTCGATGCCATCAGATCAGCTAATATTCTATTTAATCGCCATTCATATCTGCTCAGACATTCCGACCTACCGGCATGAGCAGTGATTATTGGGTTCAGCACACCTTCTGCCGTCTTCTCTCGCGTATTCGGAAAGTCGGGCCCACGTTTTCGTCTCTTCAGCCGCATCCAACGACAGCTCATTAGCTTTACACGCTGGCGATGTAGGTTTGTAGGGAAAGGCTCGTATGACTCACGACGTGGTTCATGATATGTAGCTCACACCCTGGCGGTGAGACCGTTTCCATATACCGAAGCACCTCTGGCAGGTACTTGTCCTGTAGAACAGCCTCATTATCAAAGTCAGCACTGGAAAGACCAGTTTCCCACACGGAAAAGGCGAAGCCATGCACATCGAGTGAAAACTCATGCAGGCTGCCCTGGACATTATGGATGTCGACGTCACGCGGTTCGTAGGAGTGGTTTGTGCTGGGGCCTAGGCCCGGAGCAAGATCGTATGCAAACTTGTACGGCTTGGCGTGCTTGTAGAGATCAAGCCTTGCAAGGTGGCTGATAGTTGCCGTTATAACTGCCATGTTATTGTAGTGTGCTGTCTCTTGGTGCGATTCTGCGGGTGCTATGCAAGCAGCAAGTGCAGTATTTATGAGAGTAGAACGGATGTCAAGGGTGGGACTCCGTAGCTTGCTGGCCCCGCCTGCGGCTCTTGTGTTTCTGCCTTAAACTAGAAAACACAGGCTATTTTAGTACACGGAAATGTAGAAGAACAGAAGAACGTGATGTCTCCTCTTTTAATTACCGACGTCTTACATGCTGCTTCGGAGCTGATTATACGATCCTCTTGCACGACACTTATGGTCATCTGCCCGTCTGGAACAGAACATGGCCGAGACATCACACGCCAATTACCCAGAAGTATGACCCCTGTATTTCATACTATGCAATCGCGTCTCCCGTACGAGCCTCGTACTCCACACAGCACTTGCTAGCAGCTAAGGGGACGTTTCCGTCAAAAGTAGCGGAAGTGAGAAAGGGCCAGAGCAAATGGAAGTGGAAGGAGCCATGCTCTCTAAAAACCACACTCAAATATCCCATAATTATCGGCCAATAGGTTCTGCCTGACTCTACACCCCCTATATCCCTAGTAAGATACATTCATTTCTCACTCCTCTCGACAATATATTTTTCGGTAAAAGCTGTGGGATTCATCACATATGCTTATGCGTACAGTGACCTCTAGCCGCCGATGTGACAGCATCGTATTTTCTTATCATGTGAGCATACTTTAGGGGCCAGCTATGCCCAATGAGTTATTTACGTATTCACTTTATGCAGGTGAGCCTTGTTTTTGTTTTCTTCCTTCAGAACACACCGTCTTATCTCGTAATTCCGTCCTATCGTCTCTCACACCATGTCAGCATCAGCTGCACGCGAATCGCCAATGTTCTGGGAACCCTTGCAATATGACTGATGTACAGACAGTACGGAGTATTCCGTATGTCTACGACCAGGGGTTGTGATGCATGGTGGCATATATTCCCATTGCACAAGGTGAGGCTCTGTTCTAAAAATGCATGGTAGTCTGGCAGGCGGTTGTGTGTGTTTCTCTTTTCATAACCAGCGTCTTCATACACCTTTCCTCTGCTAATGTCCCATCTTGTACATGTATTGGCATGAAGCCGACTCCGACCCGATCCTGGTCCGTTATTCCCCGTGTACTGGAGGCAACTCCAACCAGAGCAGGCTTTTCTGCTAGGTGACAGCCAGTAGCCAGTAGCTAGAACCTATCCGAATTCGTCCGAGAACCATACTTCCTCTCCCTCAATGGCATCGGTAGCAAACCCTACATTCATCTTTATACAGCCCCGGAAAAACACTCTCATCACTGTCTACTCATCTCCAAGAGCAACCCGAGTTGCAGTAAAGATTAGAAAATCGACACTTGCACTGGAAAGGGAAGAAGAAGAAAAGAAAACAAACACAATAGAAAAGACAAGGAATTCAAAGCAAAAAAGTGAAAAATCCTATAAATCCAAACAAAAATCGGGAAAACTTGGCAGCCACTAATATATTTTCTTCTTTGCAAAAATACTGTGAATAACCTCGTCCATGTATGCCCCGTACCGTCCAAAGATCACCACAAACGCCGTCGTCATGAGCCCGATAGAGATACTCACTACGACAAAGTAGTACACGGGCACAGTCCCGCCAAGACCTTTCACATTCATGCCAAATATACTGCTAGACAAGGCCACAGCAGCGTAGGTGACACCTAGATACGTCACAAGTGTCATACGCTTGCCCTCGCGTAGCGCCTCGTTGGAAACCTGCAGGGCCATGTTGCTGTAGATGGCGTCGGATTTCTCCTTGCAGAGGCTAGAAACATTGATGGCCTTGGCGCGGAGGGTTTTTAGGTCCGACTGGAGAGACAAGATCAGTGCGACATTCACTTCTGCCTGACAAAACTGCAGCGCCTCGTCAAAGTAGTCCACAGCATCAGTTAGGTCCGCGCGGGCTTGGTGCAGCAGCCGGATGCTCTCAGCGGTGTTGTTGTTGCTGTTGATGTTCCTCGCAGATCGAGAACCTGCTGCGCCGTCGTCGACAGGCAGATGCTGGAGCATGTTGCGTACAAATGCCACAAACTGACTATAGCAGAGGGCCGACGCTGTCAACAGGGAGGCAGCAAAGTGCGTCGCGCTGTTTCTGTCCATTTCTTGTTGTTCGAATGGATTTGGGACTTGCAGCACAGAGCCTGGTTCCTCTCCAGCTCTTCCTGTTTCGTAGACTGACCGGAAGTCGTGTATTTTGGGGTGTAGGAACGAGGCTTTGCTAAGACGAGGGTCGGTCCAGGGCGGCCATTCTGGGATGCTACCGCCGGCGTCATCAAGGAGCAGCCCCGACCATGGAAGACGGTCACTACTATTAGTAGCATCGAGAAACTTCATGAAAATGGCCTGTTGTTCGACCGTAAAGAAGCCTTGCCCATAGATCTTGAGTCCTCGGAAGTTTGCAAAGCCGTTGATCTTGACTTCATTATGAGACGCCATGTTTCTCATTTGATCGCGGATGTCGCTGTCTGGCGATCCGTCGCCGTTTGCCTCCGCATAGCGCCCGATAGATATGAACCGTACCACCAGAAAGCCGAGCGGTTGGGAAGGCAGCGTGGCAGATCGGATTATGTCTGTGTGGGGATGAAACAGCATTTGCGCTAGATCGCTCCTAACCGCAAACTCCCTCAACTTGGACGGGTGGACAAACCCGTCCACTACCACAAGTCGGTTCTTTTCCTTGGTCAGGATGACCTGCGCTGCAGTATCATTAGAAATAGGAAGAATTGGCGCATAGTCGATGACATTCCGTACAGTGATACGCGGACTGGTGTGCTCCATATCGGGTGCATATGAGTTGAGGTTTATGTTGCATAAGCGTATGCCTCGTAAGGAAGGGAACGGCGCTCACCAGGGTGGAAGTGTCGCTACTCATATACCGGCGACTGTGCACAGCGTTACGGCCCGCGGTATATATTTAGTAAATGCACTGTACGTATATGCGAATGTTTTGCCGTTTCCTGTTCTTTTGTTCTCGTCCCCATATATAAAAGGATAAGAAGTGGGCGGGTGATCAAGTTTGTGAGGCGCTTATGCGTGACGCCCTGCAGCAATAAAGGCGTACTTTCTCAGACATGCAGAAGCCCATTCATCTACAGCCCTAATAAATGGCACTCGCTCCCTAGGCTCCCAAGGCAGATTCTTGACGCCTTCATGGGTGCCAGTGGTCTAAACAAACCTAGCTAGCTAAATGGCGCACTAACCTGCAAGCATACCAGCATCACGGGCGGACTACCTATTGTCACATGAGGATTATTATGCAGCACACCTGTTCTAGGCTGCCTTCTTCGGCCTTGCTACTTGGGCAACATGACTTTGACACAGTCCTTTTCTCATCGCAATGCATAGTTGTTTGGTAAGTCTTGTAAATCAAAAGGAAATGTTACAGTAAGTAACTGTAAGTCAAGGCAGGCAGCATTCGCGTGCAAAGCCGAGAACACGCTTAGGATGACAGACTTGTATTGTGCATTGGGTTGCTATTATCTAAAAGGAAGATGGACAAAAGAAAGGGTGTCCATTCGTAATGCGCATTGTTATATAAATCATAAATACAAATAAATGGTTCTAGAAAATCTAAGCCTTTCTATGCAGGCACCGCCGGCTTTTCAGGTTCAGTTCAGGTATTCCACGCCGGATCTACAGCTTCGCCTTGGGCTCGCCGCGGAACAGCACGTCCGAGTTCGGGTAGGGGTCGAACACGACGTCGTTGATCGGGTTGACCTCGGACGCGCGGTGGAACAGGTCCTCGTAGACCTTGCCGTCGTAGCGGCCAAGCGAGCTGTCGAGCTGCCAGTCGGGGAACTTCCACGCGTCGACGAGGCGGATCGTGTGCGGGCGCACGTCGTCGAGCAGCGCCAGCGTGCGCTTCGTCGTGGCCAGCTGGATCTGGCGCACCGTGGTCGCGGCGCTGGTGAAGAACTCGGCGCCCTGGTTGGACAGGTGGTAGAGCGCAAACAGCTGGAACAGCTTGTGTAGCACGTCCTGCGCCGTGGCGTCGACAGAGGCCTTGGTCTGCTCGTCCTGCAGCGCCTCGTAGAAGTTCTTGACCACCTGGTACTGCGCAAACGCCGTCGAGAGGCGCCAGAAGTCAATCAGCAGGCTGTTCCACGACTGCTTCTCCTCGTCACGGTGCTTGAGTGCCTCAAAGGTCAGGTAGGACACGCGCCACGCGAACGCGTCGACGAGGTCCTGATCGCTGCCGAGCACGTCAAAGGCGGCGCCAATGTCGCGGCGCCGGATGAACTCCTGCAGCACCTGCGAGATGCCGTTGTTGCTGCCCTTGCCGGCGAGCACAGCGCGCGCCGACTTGAGCAGGTAGCGCGCGACCTGCTGCGTGAGCATGTAGTTATCGCCCTCCCACGTCACGGTGGGCAGGTAGTCGGCGTACCACGTGCCGATGCCCGAGAATGACGAGTAGCCGTGGCCACCGCACGCACGACGGCACACCTCGAGACCCTCAGCCGCCGTCGTCGACGCAAACGCCTTGAGCGCGCACGAGATGGCGTGCAGGTCAGCCAGCAGGTCGCTGCCGGCCGCGAGCTGTTCGGGGCCGGGGCCACGCTTGGCGTCGGAGCCGCCCACGTCCTTCTGCTGCGCCATGCGCTTCTGGTTGGCGTTGTAGAGGTTGATCATCGAGCGGCCGGTAAAGTAGAGCGCGTACGACGACGCCAGTAGCGGCAGGATGCGGTACTGCACCATGGTGTAGTTGAGCACCTGGTTCTCACCGATCGCGTCCTTGGGCGCGTCGTTGTCCTGGAACTGCCGCCGCACAGCGCAGTAGCGCGCCGCGATGGTGACACCGCGCGCCAGCGTCGAGCCAGACTGCATGACAATGTTGGCGCGCACGTAGGTCAGGGTGCCGTAGATCAGCGACGGGTTCGCGGGGCGCGTGTACTTGCCCGTCTCGGGGTCGACGCCGGAGAAGCGGTTGAGCATGTTCTCGTGCGGGATCTTGACCTTGTTGAACAGCAGGAAGCCGTTGTCCATCGTGTTGTAGCCGAGCTTCGGGCCAATGTCGCCGACGTGCACGTTGGGCAGCGGGAGGTGTGTCTTGGGGTCGCGCACGGGCACAACGAACGGGTGCGGGCCGTACGGGCGGCCGTTTAGCACGAGCTGCGCAACAACGACGGCGTGCGTTGCCGTCTTACCAAGCGAGCCGATCCACCACTTGGATGCTGTGAGGTGCGGCGAGTGGATCGTAAACGTCTTGTCCTCGGGGTTCCACGTCGCCGTGGTCTCGAGGCCGCGCACGTTGGAGCCGTGGCCCAGCTCGGTCTGCGCGTAGCAGCCGATGATGTCGTACTTGCGCGCAGGCTCCAGGAACTTCTTGTGCTGCGCCGGGGATCCCTGCTCCTCGAGCGTCTTGAGGAACATGTACGCGTGCAGGCCATAGGGTGTGGGCTCGCTGAGCAGGTCATTGGCCACGTGGTCCTCCTCTTCAGTCCAGCTGTGCTTCACGGACAGCCGGCGCAGGGCTTTGCCGCGGGCCAGAGCGGCCTTGAGCCGGTCGTGGCGGCCACGGAAGTAGTTTTGCGACTTGTCAAAAACGGGGTCCTCCTGCAGGATGCTGAGGATGCGCGCGTTGCGATCGAGGTTCTTCTTGGTGAACAGGAACTCGGCGAGCTCGTCCACGTTGAGCTCCGACTTGGCTCTCTCGGCGGCGAGCAGCTCGGATCCCTGGGGGCCGGACGGCTTGAGGGCCTTGACCCAGTCAGGATTCGAAGGGGGCATTTTGGCGGATGTGGTTGAATACGATGGAAGGGATAAGGGATGCCGATGGAGATGATTGGAGATGGTTGGAGAGGTTGGAGATGTTGGAGAAGGCTTCGGTCGACAATATAGTCAAGTTGATGAGAAGTTGAGATGGAAAGAAAAAGAAAGCCGGGAAAGAAACCAGTCAGGACAGAAAGACAGAAAAAGCAGAACAAAAGACAGAGAGACAGAAGACAAAGGATGACCACATACACACGGTCCACTTATGATCAGCTACGGCACTGGACCTCGGCGAAGTCGGTCCCCACGGAAATTGTGCCTTGGCCACAGTACCCCCGCAACCAACTATGCCCCATGGGGAGCGCACAAGGGGCCGGATTTGATTTCACAGGTGCCAACGCCACTGGGTCCGCTCAGCACGCAGACTAGCAGCTCGTTTGCATGAATTTTACACGTGATAGCTCGAGTTACATCATACAATATTCTACATATTCTACATCTCTCGCCACGTGAACCTCGGTTTGCAACAATAGCCGTCACGCGTGCTCGACCGGAGACGTGTCGTCCTTAGTATGCTTGCTGGCTTGTTCTGCTTTTGATTCGGCACGGTTTTATTCGTCACGCGCGGTAGAGCTAAGGGGATGGCATTGGAGTCAGGGTATTGTCTCCCGCCGACAGTCTGGCCCCGACTCCAAAGAGCTGGCAGCTAGAAGTACCGTCATGCGTGTCCTATCTGACAGGTCGTCGGAATAGACATGAGCCTCCTCGTGCCGATCCTCTGCTTGCTAAGATCCCTGAGCTGAACAACGTCTGCGACTCTAGTGGCTTTTGAGTAGGGGAAGAGACACATGCGAGCATATGCATGGACATCGTCGGCTTGCTAGCAGTGCTTCTACCCCGTATTAGGCCGCGGAAATCAACATTGTCGCCCCGTTGACTCGCTTGCTAGGACGATGGATACGAATTCAAACGAAACCCCACATTCCATTGGTGTCTCACATTCCTGAGGCAAACTCACATGTCGATTAACGAGTGCAAGCAGCTGAACAATTAGATGCGGATGACAGATGGTATGCTCAACACTGCCCGGGTATCGACTTTTTTTGTAAGATTTATGGAGGGTTGATGATGCGTATGGTAATCAATAATGAATTTAGTAGGAAATTTATCATGAATTGAGCTTATATCTAAGCCTGTATGTCTTTAAAATAATAACCTTAATAAATGAATGACCAGATATAAATGCTGTCATTTCGTAAATTGTTATAACTATTCCTTTTGTGTTGCCATATTGACTCTGCAATATTCTTATAATTTAATACTCTTTCTCAATATATCTTAAATAGACATCAACAAGCAAGACACAATAGACTTTCTTTCTTCACAAATATGTTTCCCATTCCAACTAAGTTGTTTCTGACACTTAAGTGCTATTTCGACGACTCTACCCCGTATGTACGTAGAGCTGCCCGGCCTCTCTGACATACGCCTCTTTCTTTCTTTAGTAGCAGTAGTAGTGGTGTGCTTGGTTGGTTAAGTAGATTAAGAGGACCAGCCCTAAGAGTCTATTCCGCCGCAGCCGCGCCAGTACCACTCGTTCGGAGGCACACTCACATTCGAAAAACATTGAAAGAAACTTGTGCAAATATCCATAACTGTGCTGACAGTACGAAGCTTTCGCCGAGCGCCACGTGCAGTCTTGTGCTTACGTTTACCCGTTCTTATAAGAAGATAACCAGGCGAGAGAAAATACATGTTAGCTAGTAGCAGTACTCCCAGTACTGACGCTCAACGACCAGTTCACTCTGGAAATTTCCATTGAAAGCATCATCGAAGATTCGCAGCCATCGCTTCTTGAGCTTTGTGACAAAGTACGCCTTGGTGTAGTCCCATTACTCCGTGCACCATCCCACGTTTTCCCAGTTTACGATCGCTGAGAGCCTGCCGTTGTGCATCGGGACATTACGCATGTTCAGGTCTCCGTGCGTGAAGACGATGCGGTGCCCGCTGCTATGTACGAGACCTGGGAGGGCTATCGGCATTCGCAATGCGTTGGTTGAACTCGTCCTCATTTGCGAATGGTCCTTTAAAGTCACTGTGGTCCAAGTCAGATGACGTGCCCATGTTGACCCTGTGGTCGTAAAGGGGCTCGCCGAGAGCATTGCTGATGGATAGGGCGGCGGCGTCGTCATACCGTGGCACCGCGCGCAGCTCGCCTAGGCACTGCTGCAGGTCGTGTGCAAGTACGTCAGCCTCATCGTCACAGAGAGTATCGATACACGCCCCCAGACGGATGCCGGGAGCGCGGGTCATTAGCAAAAATGACGTGCGCGCATCCGACACGAGGTCCAAGGGGCAGGGGACCGGTACGTTTGTGTGCTGACGGACGAGTTGCAGAGCGGCCTGCTCGTTCACGAGAGACTGATGATGTTCCGCAAACTTCGTCTTGAGATACAGGCCGAATGGGAGGTGCTGAACTTTCAAGCTGCAATTCGGCCCGTACCAGTGGCTGCCGAGAAAGCCAAGGACGCGATACAGTTGTATGCGCAGCGTGGCCGGTACGAAGCGCCTCCACAAACCATGGCAACATGCAGTGGCTCGGTGTCCAGCTCGGCGCCAAAGTCTAGCAGTGATGTCGCGGGCAATCAAGGACCAGCGTATCGGCGTCGTGAACTACGATGCAACGCGCACAAGAGCTTTGTCTGGGAGGTCCACGTCAGACTTGGCGTGATTTGAAAATGTGCGCATCTTCAGACCAGACAAGTGGTCCAAAATGGGAGGCTGCACGGGACAGCCAAAATTGGAAACGGCTACATATTACTGCGGCATGTCAGCCCATCAACTCATAAAATGCATGTAGTTACCGACAAAGAAATCGATGTGAATTACCTTGTCTCCCGGGAGTAGCTCAATCTTGATCCATCCCTGCGACATTGCCGCTGGCCCTGCGGACCAACCAGTAACTACATACTTAGGCTCTAAATAGAAGCCTCATGAGAAAGTATCCGCTGTTGCATCTCTGGGCCTACGAAACGAAGGCGCCAAACGTCTCATGCAGAGACTGTAGCCAAGAAACGAATGCTTTGTTAGCCACCCAGCAAGAGATGGACCAATGCACAGACCAAGGGGTAGTTTCTCTCTTACCTCTGTATTGGCTTGTGCAGAGAATGTACAGGACTGACAACGAGAGGATCAAGCAGCGAGCCCTCGAACCCTGTGATGCAGCACCTACCGCTGACTCTTTCTCGAACAGCAGCAACGATACCCTTGTCAAGGGCCGAGCCGGGCGCGACATCAGAGGTGACTTGTATGAGTCAGTCTCATTCCCCATTCTCGCAAAGGTGTCTCGAAATCAGGGGTGCATACAAATGGAAACTATTTTTCCCACTCGGGTATCAACGGCTGCAAATTAGGTCCGGCCTTGTCGTCGAAGCCTCGATGCAGCAGACAGTGAGCGGCCGCGGAGGAATCTATGGCGTCTTGCACAAAATTCTCCAGGAGCTCGTTGTCAGGGAAGCAAAGTTTTGCATCGTCGATGACCGCCAAGGCTCTAGCTGAGTCGCCCGCTAGAGGATTCGCCATGGCGTATTATCTGCTTCGCATGATGCATACCGCACTTATATGTGCGGTGATGTGCGGTGACATTTTATCTGGCATTTCTTGTGCTGACGCCGTATTTTAGTTTCTTAGATAGGGGCTTTTCTGCCGCCTTTCACCCATCTTCTAATACCCTTTAGACATGTAGTTTTCTTTAGACAATCTCCTTATCGAAAGTTTCAGCATAGACATCAGCAGCGACCTCACAATCAGCTCTTTTGACTTGCGAACTCGATATTCATTCCCATCAGTGCACTACCGACCACCTAATACCATTTCTTTGAAATTTAGACGCATACTCGTGACACTTCTTTTAGGCCTCATGGCGAAACTAGGACCCTAGCCCGGCCTTTCAGACATATCTTCCTCTCAAAGTAGTAGTGTTGGTGTGCTTGGTTTGCTAGGCCAGTTGCAGCAGCCCCGACCTGCTTCTCGCTTTCAGTACGAGTCAGTACTGCGATTTTATAAAATATTCTGTGTTAATAGCCGTCTCACTAGAGAAAGATTCTTATGAAATAACTCAGATAGGCGCCCGTTCATGGACTGGATTAGAATCCCCTGCCCGGGCCTCACACTGAAGTTATTATTAGAAAACTTCTGGCTATCACTAGAAAATGTAAAAATTAATCAATTAGGCGCCCGTTCATGGCCTGGATTGGATTTCCCTGTCCAGGCCTCGCACTGGAGTTGCTATCAGAAAACTTCTAGCCATCAATGCAAACTGTACAAGTATGCCCAGCTTTCCCCTTTAAAATTAAAGAAGTTGTAATACCGGGAGACTGTAGACATACCCTTGTATTACTTCTTTCATTCACTTTAATTCCTCTATGCTTACACCAAGCAACAAACGCCGAAATGGTCCTTAACGGAAGCCTCGAGATAAAGACACTCTACATCACCCTCGACTCTCGTCCGGAGGCGGGGACTTATGTAAGCCTTAGTCGGATTACAAACTTTTTATCGAAAGAAGACTAACACTCAAAGCACTGGGGTTTGATTATCACAGATGCCAATGACGAACCTGTGCTGCACCATGCAAGCAACACGAATGGGCCGTGGTCATATCAGCGGCGGCTCGACAATCCGGACGAGTCAATGACACTCGTCGCCATTGTGCGTATTGCCAAAGTCAAGAGCGTTTCCGAGGCGGAGCAAGTCATTCAAAGCATCTCGGCTAGTGGCTACCCTTCTCAGCGAACGAGCGAGGCATTCACGTGTCGCATCTGGGTCAAAGATGTTCTAGTTGCTCTTGAGGAGAACGGAGTCATTGTTCTTCCTAACGATATTGGTAAGTCAACGCAATTCTTAATCGCAAAACGTGAGGCTAGACTGACACTGGCAATGTGCTTCAGATAACGTCGAGGGCGTGGCCATTGAGCAAGGATATCTCTATGCTTCGCATAGCGAACAAGGTGGCGGAGCAACGGTCATCAACGATGCTTTTTCTGGGTGACCTACACTGTCTCTCCTGATTTTCTTATTAACCATGTGAAATTAAATGTTGATTATACAAGCAATGTACATAGTTTGTTTATTGTTTTGATAAGGATCAGAGCACCCTGATGTGTGATGGCAGTATGCTTCGTGATTCGTACTAGCCAGCAAAGAAAACAAAGGAAAAGTAGGACTCATAGACTCGTAGGCTGATGACATATATATACCATAACACGGGCTTACGATGCTGTACATAAGAACGTATGTGTATGCTTTACAGACTCGTCTACATTTACATACAAGGGCCGACAGAAGCTTTGCGCATATAAGAATCAAGTTTGCTTGCAAGGTTGTAGATTGATGTCTTTGGTCTTCGTCCATCATGTTATCTGCCCCCTACAGAACCTGTTTCCATGCGCTACCCGATGATTTGCTGCCCCCTTTGTTCACTTGACTTCCTTGGCCCTTTCCTGTGCGGCCGTCTCCGCCTCAAGCCACGCAGGAAGTGCCCACTGCTGCATCCACTCGGACTGCAGCACGCCGTCCATCGTGAGGCGCTGCGCCGGGTCGTAGACCACCATGCGGCGTATAAGGTCCAGGAAGGCAGCCTTCTCGTTGTCGGATAATTCGCCCACACCGTCCTTACGGCGCCACTTTTGCACGCCCTCTTCAAACGCCATATCTAGAGACCGCCACAGCCCCTGCCGCGCGTCTCGCCGGATGCCTTGCTCGTCAAAGAAGTGCGCTTGGTGTTCGCGCCAGTCTTCACTGTTCCTCCATGCCGCCGGCAACGGCCCAAAGACATCAATGTACTGCGCCACGATTTCGTCCGGATAAGCAAAGTCGGCGCTGACAAATCCGTTTATAGCGACGAGGTCCCACAGCGCGATAGCGAGCGTCCAGACATCGGCCGAAAACGACAGCGGCGCGTCGGGTGCGAAGCGCGCTTCGAGAGGCCGCATCGGCTGCGGCGTGTGGCAGTCGCGGCCAAGCTTAGGTTGCTTGTCCGGCCGGAACGACTCGCCAAAGTCGCTAAGAATAATGCGCGCATCGGCGAGCGTATAGTCTTTGGCTTCGAGGGCCCAGCCGCGGAAGGCGTGGACAACATGCAGGGGCACGCCGCGGTCGGTAGCGGCCGTGAGCGGCTGCCCGTCGCGCCGCTCAATGTCCGTCGTCTCGGGCTGGTCGTACTTGTCGTAAAACTGGTCTACGGACAGCGCGTTCGTAAAATTACATGGTAGCTGGGCGAGGATATTACGCAGATGTAAGTCGCCATGGACATAGCCGCGGCTGTGGATATAAGCGACGGCTTGTGCAAGCCCGCCGGCTAGCGCGCGGGCTACTGGCAGCGGGAAAAGATAGGTTTCACACGCCGATCGTAGGTTGTCGCGCGCCGGCGCCGTCGTGTAACACGTATGCGTGCCGTTAGGCCTAATCACCTGAAAGGTGTCGAGCACCGTCGGCAGGAGCCGGCGGTCGGGGTATGTACCATCTTTAGCATCTTGGAGATCTTTAAGAGTCTTAGTCTCGCGTGCGACCGCGTCCGTCCCTCCCCGTGCGGTAGCGATCTTGAGCGCCACGTACTTGCCGACGTCGCTATCGTGGGCCAGCCAGACGGTCGAGTATCCGCCGTAGCCGAGCTTCTCGACAATGCGGTAGCGCTGCTTGAGAACGTCGCCGATGCAAACGGGGTGATAGCCGCCCGGGCTATAGCCATCGGGGCACTCGGTTCCGTAGACCCAGTGGTATTGCGAAACTTGCATCTCTACGTCCGATGCGGTCGTTGGTGTGGTTTGTGTTGATTCTCGCTGACTAAAGAAAAATGCTTGGCTTTGCCTAGCTCGATGAAGAACACATCTTGCGGAATGCGACTTGCTGAGGAACGATACGAGTCGTGTAGATATCATTCTGTGTCGTGTCGTGTCTGAGGAGGCTGCTATCTTATAGTGTCGCGGGCGCTGTCGAGGGATACGTAGTCGTCTCCGTGTGCAGGTAAAGTGTAAGCTATGGGTAAGGTGAAGGCAGTGTAGAGGTGTGCTGGGAAGTGTGACGATGGCCTGTATTAAGAGTATCCACTAAATTTAAAGTTGAAAAGCTTCAAAGACATGTTTAAATGTTATTATCTTTTGAAGTATATGCTTAAGAATTATAGCAATTCACCCCATTTTCTAAAATATTAATAAGACCTCATTTATAAGCAATTTTGAAGACCCAGCAGTACGACTCGCTCGACAGCGCCTTGGCCGATACCTTGACACCAAACGTCGACACGCCGTTCACCACCTTCGCCGTCCACGGCAGCGCCGCTGTATCACCAGAGCCCAACAGTGTCACGACATCGCCCTGGAGAACGGGCAGCGGCGCCGCCACCGACACGATTCCGTGTGCGTCCGGCACAGGCTTCTCGAGGAACAGCACGTAGAATGCATCCTCCGTCTGCGTAAACCGCACGTCGGGGCCTTCGAGCAGCTCGCTCTGCACGAACCAGTACGTCGTGTTGTAGATGGCCTCGTCGTGCTTCTGGATCCACGCGCCCGCGTCCCGCAGATGCTTCGCCTCGACGTCTACAATGGTGCCGTCCGCGCGTGGGCCGATGTCGAGCAAGAAGTTGCCGTTTTTGGACACCATGTCCACCAGCGAGTACACAATCGTCGATGCGTTCATGTATGCGCCGTCCGGCGTCGCTCCGTTGTAGCCGTAGCTGTACGGGTCCATGCCCTGATTGCTCTCCCACTTGCGCTGCTGCGCCACGGAGAACGTCTGGTATTCGGGCGTGTCAAAGTCCGCCGCCTCGGGGATGCCGCAGCGCGAGTTGATGGCCACGTGCCGGTTGTCTGCGCGCGCCTGGTTCCACCACCGTGCCGCAAAGTCGGCCGTGCCGTTGGCGGCGCCGCAGTCGCACCACATGATGTCCGTGGTGTAGTTGTACGCGAGCAGGTCCATCTGCGGCACCATGACATCGGCAATGAAGTCGTTCACCGGAATCCGGCCCGTGTACGGCTCCTCGACGCCCGTGTAGGGGTTCTTGGCCAGGATGCCAGGCCACGACACGGTCGTGTTCGTATCGAACTGGTTGAATCCATACGGTCCAAAGTCGGGATTGAACCACTCGGGCAGCGAGAAGTACGTGCCGCGCTTGAGACCAGGCTGGTACGTCTCTGCGGCATCAAACAGCTCGGCCACGAGATCGCGCTGCGGGCCGTAGTGCATGGCCGACCGGTGCGTGATGTTGCCGCTGTCAAAGAGCGCAAAGCCGTCGTGGTGCTTCGTCGTGAGCACAAAGTACTTTGCACCGGCATCGGCAATAAGGTCGACCCATGCACGCGCGTCAAACGACGCCGCTGTGAAGTTGTCAAACGTGTCGTCGTAGGCCCAGTCCTCGCCGTACGTGCGGCGCCGGTAGTCGAAAAAGTCAGACCGGTCGGCCTGCGGGTGGTGCGTCGAGTACCACCAGAACCACTCGGCATAGCTCTCGTACGGCGAGCTGTTGCCCCAGCCTGTGGCCGAGTAGGGACCCCAGTGGATGAAGATGCCGAACTTGGCGTCGTTGAACCAGTCAGGGCTCTCGTGCTTCGCCAGCGTGTCGAGGTCGGGCGTCCACGCCTCAAGAAAGCCCAGCTCGACGTCGGCGAACGGCTGGCGCACAACCTCGTGCCCATGCGCAAGGACAATGCTGGCCGTGACAGAGACGGGCTGCTGCTGCTTGTGGTTTGTGGGCGCAATCGACAGTGCGACCGTCTTTTGATCGCCAGGGCACAGGCGGCGCACCGTGGCGGGAGACACTGAGACGAACCCGGGGGCCGCTAGCGAGACCGACAAGCCTGACCCGGAAACGCACTCGGCGCCGGCATTGTTGACCATGACCTCGACAATCTGGTGGCCGGCCTCGTCCCATTTCTGGGTCGGGCGGACGTCCTGGACACTGACGGTGCCCGCCTGCGTGCCCGACCACAGCGAGAGGGCAAACACATGCAGGCGGCCGGTGGTGCTGTTGTCGGCAACGGGCAGCGTGATGGACACGAGCTCCTTGAGCGGCGGCAGCGAAGCGGTGCGCTCGTAGATGTGTGACGTGTTGTAGTTGGAGCCGCTCGCCGTGTAGCGGCTGGGAAAGATGATCTCGCCGCGGTTGATCGTGAGGAAGCTGAACCAGTTGGGCGTGCGCAGCTCGTACTGCGTCGTCGACTTGTCGGAGAAGCCAAAGGTCACGTTACCGAGCACGGTGTTGCTCTCGACATCGCCGTCCACGAGGAAGGACGCCGAGAAATAGTGGCCGGGGTGGATGTGGATGGTCTGGCCCGAGCAGATGACATTGTCGGGCTCGCTATGGGGGCCGCTGTAGCCGGGGAAGCTGTACTGCACGCCGGTGGTGGACGACACAAAGGCCTTCGTGTCAAAGGTCGGCACCGGGAATGACTGGTTGAGCGAGTCAAACGCGGCCTCACCGGGCTTCGTGCCAAAGGCCTTGTTGTTGAGCAGCGCCGACAGGTCGACAGGCACGCTGGCCTTGCGCACGGGCGGGCTCGGCACGACGTGGCCGGCGACCGGCTGGAGAGCCATGAGCAAAGGCAAGAGGAGCATCATGGCTACGCTGTTTCTGTTAGCAAGTGCTGATGGAAGCTGGCAGAGGACGATCTCACGTAGGCAATCCTTAACTCTATAGAAGAAGCTTCCGTCTGATCTGTCGGATGCTTTGTCGTCTGATCTGCCGTCTGCTCTCATCATATCCTCTTTAATATGACCGTGCACGACCTGCAGACGGCAAAACCCGGCACACATGGTTGATCATTCTCTGCTCTATACTCTGCTCTCTCAAGACGGCATCGTGCCCCTGTCTAGGGTAACGTTGGGAAGACAAGGGCAAACGTTGCCTTGGGCCGATATGGAGGATAGCAAAGAGGAAAAAGACAATCAAAGCCAATTCAAAAAGCCGACTCGGAAGATAAAATAGCGACGGCTTAGAAACGACAAAATAGATAAAGAAGAAGATACAGAAGCCCGCCGAGCTTCATCTGCCGACTTCCGCGTCCGGCTCCACCCTGACGACGTCATCCGGGGAAGCACAGATAGGATATCTACCGGATGCCCCCCTCCCCTCTGCCGCTGTCTCCTCTTTCTTGTTCCATTCTTATCAGCAGCAGCCGAGATATAGCAGCCATGCCACCTGAGGTGTACCGTAGAAGGGTCACGTGGTCGTCTATATCCTGGCTTTTTCTATTTGCAAGGTTGTGTCTGCGATCAACGATACAGTCGTCCCATCTTATGTCGGGATATTTCCAGTTTCTTTTAGCCTTTGGCCCTTTTTCGACTCGGTCGAAGCAGCTGCCTGAAGCGGCAAGCTACCTTTTGTGTTTACTACAGTAACGTTACGCGATGCTATATTGCGGTGCTGCGGTATCGCGGTATCGCGGTATCGCAGTACCTCGTTGACCTGGTCGGGTTGATTCTCCTCGTTTTTTAGTGCTATCAAGACAAAATGAACGTTTACCGACACAATGCGACGATGCCACCTTGAATACAACCGATGGAGGCCCTGATGTGACTTTGCGGCGGTTCGGATGAACACTGGTCTAGACTTGCCTCACCGGACTTTGCGTTGACATCGCGGATCACGCCGGGGCTGCTCCATCCCGATCGCATACATATAAGTCATCTATTGACGTACAGCTCCGTCGGCAATCTGCTTCTGACCCCTGCCGTCATAACCACACCCCATAGATACAATGTGGTCTCTGCTCTCCAGCGTCTGGCTGCTTGCCGCTGGCATCTCCGGAGCCACGGCTCAGTTCAACAACCCCGAAGGCGTCGACATCTGGTGCGGCAAGGCCTATCGCGCAAAGTGAGTCATCTCTTCATTGACTTCTCTTGTGTCGCATTGCTCTCTTGATCAATAGCTCATCTCTTCGTCTCCAGGGATGCCCCCTTCAGTCCCGGTGGCGGGTTCGAAGAGCCTACGTACTCGGCCGCCCCGCTGCTCCGGCTCTTGGCCAAGCCGCGCATGACCATCTACGTCGCCTCCGACAGCAAGGCCTCGCTGCTCGTCGATGCTGGCATCTCCCACCTCCTCGGCGAGCCCATTGCGAGCAAGTACGCCGGCGAATCCAAAGGCTCCTTCGCGTCCGAGGCGAAAGTGGTCATTAAGTCGGGGAATTCCATCCTGGCCACGTCTGCCGTCCAAGTCGGCTCGACCGGAAACGAGATTGCCTTTTCTCTGCGCTCTCTGGCCGCTAGCACCGCGCCGTACAACCTAACTGTCACGGCGAAGCTTGTCAATGGCGCCGTCTACACCACGAGCACCGCGCTCTACCACCTACCGAAGCCCGAGGATAGCCGCACCGTCTCGCGCATCGATAACCTCTACGGTGGCCTGTGGTACCAGCGCAGCACGGAGACAAAGTGGACGCCCTTCTTTCCGTATACCTACTATGGCAAGTTCTTTTTACGTTCTGTGCCCTACTCTACTCTACTAACTTTTCGTCTACTATAGTCCAGTGGACGCTCTACTGGAACAGCAACGTCAGCACGCTCGACGAGTTTGCTGCCATGGGCTACAATCTCATCCACATTGTGCCCACCGGCAGCCTCGGCGAGTCGCCCTTCCCCTGGGACGAGTTCCAGCCGTACCTCGACCGCGCCAGCGAGCTCGGCATCTTCTTCCAGTACGACGTCATCTATACGCCGACCAACAATGCCACGATGCTTGACCAGGTCACACAGCTGCGGTCGCACCCATCCATCCTCCTGTGGTACCAGAGCGACGAGCCCGACGGCAAGAGCTGGCCCCTCAGCGCGAACGGCCTGGCCCGCCAGGCCATGTGGGACCTCGACCCGTACCACCCGTCGTCGCTGGCGCTCAACTGCTATGACTTTTACTATGCCGAGTACGGCCAGGGCGGCGAGGTGATCATCAGCGACGTCTACCCGATCAGCACCAACACGAGCTGGTCGACGGTCTATGAAACGCCGTGCAATGCCACGTACGGCTGCTGCGGCTGCGACGACTGCCATGGCGCCTTTGAGGACATTTCCGAGCGCATCGACGAGAACGAGCGCCGCGACGGTCTTCTAGGCTGGCAAAAGACGCAGTGGGCCGCGCCGCAGGCGTTTGGCAACGAGACGTTCTGGACGCGCTACCCGACTGCGGCCGAGGAGGTCGTCATGGCCCTGCTGGCGGTCAACCACGGCGCAAAGGGTCTCGTCGCGTGGGACTTCCCGACGACGGGCGAGCTCAGTGGCATCACAGAGAAGCTGGCGGCCGTCATGACGTCGTCGAAGATTGCCTCCTTTTTGCTGGAGCAGCCTCTGACGCAGACGCTGACCGTCACGGGCGGCAGCCGCGTCGACGCCTCCCTCTGGGTGGATGCGGATGCCAACGAGGCGCTGCTCACGGTCATCAACCTCAACTACGGCGATATTGCTGCTGCCGTGCAGGTGGCATTGCCGAGCGGCATCCAGGCCACGGCGGTCAAGGATGTCCTCTGGGGCGACGTGAACTGGGCTCTGTCTGGCCAACGGTGGAGCAGCAAAGGCAGCGTGTTGACGTCCTCGTCCGGCCTGTTGGGGCTGCAGGTGTCCATGGTCGTCTTGAAGTTGCATTAGATACTCCTGTAGTGTAATGTTTACATATAGAATATCACCTGTGCATTTATCATCACCGTTCTCACTGTTTTGATCTCGTCTCATCCGTATTGTTAAGATAGATGTGAAAGATGGACGGCCTGGGGAAGATGATCGGCCTGATAACGTCTGTAACCGATCTGTCATTCGGCTTGGACGGAACTGCCTTTTTACATCTTGCATATATAGTCGTTTATTACCCGATGGCTAGTCCGGCATCTGTTAGTTTGATTTCTGTTAGTTTGGTTTATTCTCACCCCAATCACCATCCCCTATGCTCTCATGCAGTTCAGTACCACACACACCAGCGGCTTATCGCCAGCCATCTCGCTGATGGGGGGTATACGCAACACTATAATCTTGCAAGGATTCCTTGTCGTGCCGTCGTGTATGTGCTTCCCCTCAGCTCGTATTGCATCCTGTATCTGTCGTCTGTATGTAAGTGTATCGTCTTCGCTGAAGCTAGTGGTGCTTCCAGCCTCCGGCTTTCTTTTCTTTTCCATTCTATTATTCTTTTCTTTTCTTTTCTTAACGTTCATGTTCGCTGTTCCCTTCTCGTTTTCTTTTCGTTCCTTTTTTCTTTACTTTATTTACTCGATTCTGCCTCAAATCTCGACTCGCTCTCACCTTGGCTCCTAATATGACACCATGGACTGCTCTATGACTGCCCACCCCGACTTTTACGGCGTCGGCATCCGCGTCGGCTTTTACATGCTGTGGTTTGCCGTTTTGCTCGCCGGCTGGCTCGTGCCCTCGGAAGCCGCCTTTGCCCGCAACATCCTGCTGCTCTACATCCTGGCCACCTTTATCGCACTCGTCGTTGACGTCACCTCCGCCAACTACCTCGTCGCCGCAGAAGTCTACATTGTGCTGCTGCTTGTCTACTGCACCTACTATGCCTACATCCCGCTCTACCTCTGGCGCCTCGTCACCGGGTGCAGCCCGTTCTGGGACCCCGCGCGGGGCCAGGCCGAATTTGTCAGCTCCGCCAACCAGTACGAGTCGTTTGGCCGTGCGTGGTCGCTTGCCAATTTGCTAATGCAAGTCGCCATCACCATCTTCCAGCTGTGGTTCTGGATCACGGGCGTGCATTCGCCGCCGTCGCCCGCACCGGCGCCGTCCAGCTGCACACAACATGGCTTTTTCTTCGCCGAAGTGCCGCTCACGAACCAGCTGTTTATTGCGCTCAACGTCATCATCAATATTGTGCTGTTGATCGGGCGCGTCGTCGAGATCTTATTTGGCATCGGCTTCATCAAGCATCCCAAATGGCTGCGTCGGAAGCACCGCAAGCTGCGCAAGAAGGGACTGCGTGAGGTTCGCATCGCGTGGCTCAACTTTATCAACGGCCTGTTTGGTATCGCCGTGGCGTCAATCGTACTGGCCGGGATTGAGATGACAATCCAGTGGAATCATATCGATTCTTCCGAGATCAACAATGCGTCGACGGCGGCGCAGCTGATCCCGCTGGTGGTGGGCACAGGCGCTATGGTAAGGGTGCTGTGGGTAGGCATGCGGGATGGGTTTGGGCGCGTCGAGGTGGGCAGTGACACGGCATCCGTTGTGGTCGAAGAGACGTATGAGCGGAGGACAACTATTAACTAACCGTCTGCAAGTAACACCGTCTTTTGAGCGTGCGGCGGCATTTTCTGAGCGTGCGATGTGGTTGAGGAAGTAAAGAAACGAGCTGAAGTACATAATGATTCATATGTGGAAATCAAAGGATGAAAAGTAAACACAATTAGATAAGACAAAATTAAACAAGACAAAAATCAAACAGCCGACGTCATACCCTTCGGGTGGGGTTACAGGGCTGCCAGGTGTCGATCCTCTAATACCACGACGTCACTCTTCAGTGGTTGGAAGACTGGATTTGGAAATACTCGTTTCTTTACTTTCAATTCTTTCTTTTCTGATACTATATAATTACTACACTCCGTTGCTCTTCGGACGCCTTTCAATCATCACTGGCACCATTCCCCTCATAACCAAAATGGACATGCTCCTGTCTCTCCCGATCCTGTCCTACCTCCTCGGCCCCGGCGCCTCGTCCTGGTCGACGTCGATCAACCTCGTCTTCTTTTACATCACATGGACGACACTCGTTCTCTCCTACTCGCCCACTTACATCCAGATCGTCGGCGTTGCTGTAATTCGGCTCGTCTTCAATCTTCTTCCATCCCTGCTGTTTCTTCTCCTTGACACGGCTGTACCGTCCCTCGCCGTCAACATCAAGCTCGGCAGCGAGTCCGGCCTGCCGCCACGGGACCGTGTGCTCGGCAAGCTCCTCCTCCTAGCTCTATTCAACATCGCGGCAGAAGGCCTCCTCCAAGCGGGCGTCTCTCTGCTCTTTACCACCGCCCTTCCGCTGTTGTCGCTCAGCACACCCGCGCTCTTCAAGACGACAACGCCGCCACTGCCCTGGCTAATCTTTAAACAGCTCGGCCTCCTATCGCTCGCCCGGGAAGTGTCCGTCTATTACAGCCACCGTCTTCTTCACTCAGGCCGTCTGCCTTACTTTGGCCGCTGCCATACGTCCTCCTATGCACACACCCGCAGTGCTCCCCCTTTCAGTCTGCTGCTGTTTGCCGACCATCCCCTCTCAGTTCTGTGTTTACGGCTGCTTCCGCTCTACCTACCGGCTCTTCTTGTGCGCCCGCACCTACTTGTGTTCTTTCTATTTACCGCCCTCGTGACCGTCGAAGAGACGCTGGCCATGAGCGGCTACACGTCCGTGCCCGGTATCTTGCTGAGGGGCATCGCCCGACGTACGGCGGCCCACTACTCCCAAGGTGCCGGTGCCAATACGAACTACGGAGCATGGGGTGTGCTCGACTGGCTGCACGCCACGACGCAGACATCGCGTAGAAAGGAGGATTCGTTTCTCCAGGACGCCGTCGATGAAGTCAACCACCAGCAGAAGAAGAGAAGGACAAGGCGGACGTAACTAGTTGGTACAACTACTATAATCATAAATCGATTTCGCCCTTAATATTCCTGCCCACTGTTAGGCGGCAGCGACAGCATGTGTCTTGTCAATGGGCCTCGTTTTTTTTGCGTATTGTACCTGTGTGGTCAGTATCCAGCCGTCATCATAGAATAGGTATGAGTGGGAGATTGTCATCAAACGTAAACAAGAACAAATCAAAGCCGGCTCAGACTTGCCTTTACGACGTCATTGGCTGTGGATTTTGTGTGTATAGCGAACAGAGCAAAGAACAAGACCGCCGATGCAAAGGTCGGACAGGACAACAACGAGGCGAGGGTTTCTCTCGAAACGAAATCAACCAAAAAGCGAATTGATTCACAGGCCGGTCGTCCCGAGTCTTGTCCTTTGCACGGAGTGCTTTGTCCTCTACTTCTGCTCCACTGGCCTCGGAAGTATCTGTTTTATCATCACTGCGGCTGGTTGATAGGGAAGTATGGAAAAGAAGAGGAAAGATGAAGAAAGTAAAAAGAAGAAGAAAGTAACAAGAAGAAAATAGGAAAATATAATAATGCATATAACTCACTTATGAAACGAGGGCGGTGCCTTTGACACGGCCGCTCTCCATCTTGGCCGTCCGCGCACCAAATTGGATCTGTTTGTTAGTCAGTGCTGATTTGGACTGATTTGGCGTGGATTGTAATCGTGAACATACCGCGCGCTTCTTTTCTTGGGCAACACCGGCCATGCCCAGCGACAGAGCCACCAGCCGCAGCACCCGCTTCGCCGGCTCGACCTCCTCTTCCGTGTTGCTGTCGTGGGCAAAATCACACTTGTCCCACGCCGGTAGCGCAATCGCCCATCGCACCAGCTCCTCGTCCAGAAACGGGAACCGCACTTCACGGCCCCAGTGCGAGAACACGCGGTCGTCCCGCCCGAGGTTGCGCTGGCCGAGACGCGACACGTCCAGCCGCAGCTCGTCGGCGAGGCCCGCGTAGCCCCCCTTGGCCTTGTACGCCACGCCGTGCCGGCCGTAGCCGCCAAACAGCTCGTCGGCGCCGAGGCCGGACAGCAGCACGCGCGCAGGCATGGTTGCGGTGGCGCGCGCGGCAAAATAGAGCGCAGACGTAATAGAGAGGTCCATCTCTGTGTTGTGGGGATGCATCAGAGCCACAATCTCAGGACGATGCTCGAGGTTCTCAGTGTACGGGACATTGACTGCGACGAACCGCCACCTTCTTGCGGGGCAGACGTGCTGCAGCTCCGCACACGACCGGCGCCCCGTGACGCGGTCGGGGCAGGCTTCGTAGACGTCGGTGACGCCCGGGGGCAGGTGGGAAGCGACGCGCGGGTTCTCAAAGGCGACATTGATCAGGTCGATGCCCTGGTCGGCAGGCACAAGGTCGTGGCTCATGCGCGCCAGCACGGTGCAGTCGAGGCCGCCCGAGAAGAGAACAGCGACGCGCGTGTCGCCTTCCGTGCTGATGGGAGAGGGCGGTCTGGGGATGGACTTGACGCGGAGGCGCAGCGACTCAGCCAGCTGGTCGTGGAGCTGCCGTACCGAGGGTGAGTCTGCTGCGATGCGGCTACCCTCCGGCGGCACAGAGCTCATATTGAACAGGCCGAGCCCGCTCACCATCAGCGGATTCCCTGCATGTTCTGTCGACCAATCGTGCCGCTGCGCTTTCAGAGGGCCGTCTGCCTCGAGGTTGAGCACATAGATGCCGTCGGCTTCGACCTCGGTCCACGGCTCGCTCGCAGCGCCCGCAGCGCCCGCAGCGCCCGCTTCTACATCGGACACGCTCGACAGCGACAGCCTGCCATCTTTGCGCTGCTGCTGCAGCAGCGACCGCCGTCCCAGACGGTCTCGTCCGTAGTACAGCCGGCCGGCGGGCTGGTCGTAGTACACAAACGCAAACGGGCCGTCGATGGACCGCAGCACCTGCAGCACGTCGTCTCCGTCGGCCGAGCTGAGCAGATCAAAGAGCTGCCGGCCGTCGTTGCCCGACACGTCCGCGGCATTGAGCTTCCATGCCTCGCCGTTCCAGCAGAGTATATTGTTAGACGCCGAATCAGAAAACGGCTGCGGCGTCAGGCCATCGCCGCGCAGCGCAAGGACAGTCGACGTGAACTGCAGCGCGGCGCGGTGGCGCGTGTGCGACGGCGTGTATTCGGCGGCAGCATGGCCGAGGTGGTCGGGTCCGCGGCTGCACAGACGCCGCCGCAAGGTGTCGGTTATGGTTATCTCATTCTGGGTATTGTTCGAAGCAGTGCAGCCAGAGCCGTCACGTCTGATCAGCTCAATGACTGCATGGATGCCGCACATCCTTCAGGGGTGTCACTGCTGACTGTGGTGAGGCCGTGGTGATTGAATTTGGAGCCTGTTGGGGCTTCATCCGACGCGTCTCGGTGCGATAAGATAAGATGGATTAGTCATCATCACGACTTCTTTGGAAGATTTTGTTCACAGTCCATGGCGTTTTAACAAGTCAGTTCTTGAGGTCGGTATAATTGGTTTCGTTAATGACCTCGAAGGGTCTGTTTCTGTATCTGTTTCTTTACACTTGCATATCCGAGGCTTGTGCATACGCCGTAGCTTACTGCAATGTACCAATATCTGTACTCGACCTCAGTATTTTATTGGATCGTCATACTTGCAACCTTCTTATTACTATTCGAATATTTCTTGATTGTTGACGAACTCATTGATTAATACTGCAATTTGATTCAATTTGTTCTTAATTTTAAGATAATTTGGTAATGTTTTACTATAATATCTAAACATAAACTGGAACATGTCCTCCATTTAGACATACCCTAAGCAAACAAAACGTGCAAGAGCAAATCGATATGAAATTCAAAGCACTCCTCCTTTGAGTTTCAACTGCTTGCAACACATGCTATATTCTTGATCACATGTCCTTGCTTGTCTTCCTCGTTGCCGGTACAGTGTTCGGCACGGCTTCGGCTATCCCTGACGAGTCGTGAGGATCTCGGAATAGTCAGGCGGTTGCGGGCAATGGGATGGCTTGTACCTGCGAGCTGATTGGAGTTGTTGGAGACCAGGACGGTGACTTTAGTGTTCTTATTACAATAGAAGCTATACACACCATACAATCGTCTCAGCCGGAACAGACCGTGACACCGGCTATGCGTGATGCGTGTCCCGACGATGAGATAAATACTAGGAACAGAGTCAATCCGGAGCCAGCATGATCATCGACAACAATCGACATTGCCGTTGACCTACCATGAGATTGTAGATGGTTTTTGTTTTTGTCTGGATGCGCCGACGGATTACTAATATCCTGACATAAGACAGCCTAGGACTGACGTAGAGCGACACCAAATTACAGCGAGAATACAAGCACCGCGCAGTGAAAATCGCGCAGCAGCCACACACCAAGGAGCGCAGAGGCGTTGGCGGGGCCTGGAGCTATGGCCCGGGACAGGTGCCGCCGACCCCGCCAACCAGCCAGGTAGCACCTACCCCTCCAGCCCTCCAGCGCTCCAGCCTGTCTCATACACAGCATGCTTTTTGACCATTTAATCTTCATTTAATATAATGATCCTGCCTTTTTTGGGAGCTCTTTCCTTCTGTGACCGTTTTGCGCCTTTTTCCTCTTGTCCCCCAAGGAAGGAGCGCTTTTTCTTTATTTTTTTTCACGTATTTTTTCTTCAGAACGTATCCAATCTGGAAAGAGCGACAGAACGCCGACGGATGGTGGTGTGAATGCGTGAATGCACTCCTGCCTGTTTGGGTGGTGTTGCTGTATGTGGTTGTCGGTATCTTCCTCAGACGCTGCAGGGCTGCATCCCACGCATCTTGAGATACTCTGCCTACTCCGACTCCGTAATGGGCCTGGCCAGGGCGTAGTCTTACGAGTCGCCAGTCGCACTTTGCCGGGCGTGTGGTGTGGTGGCCGCACTGGCATTGGCATTGGCAGGCGTGGTGTTGTCTGGAGAGCAGAGCTGGCGCTGGCCTGGCCTGGCCCACTCTAGTAGTCCGAGTAGTCGACTGACGCCCCCATGCCGTCTCCTCCTCCAAGTATATCTTTTTGGCTCGATTCTCATTCTCTTCTTCTCTTCTTTTTTTTGCTTCTCTCTTCCCTCTTCCCTCTTCCCTCTTCTCCTCCCCCTTTCCTTCTTCCCTACCTCCGTATCCCCCTCCCACATCCTCAACCCACCACCACCACCACCACAACCATGTCCGATTCTTCCCTCACCAACAAGCTCTTCATCGAGGATGTCGATGTCAAGGGCAAGCGCGTGCTGATCCGCGTCGACTTCAACGTCCCCCTCAGCAAGGACGGCAAGGTCGAGAACACCCAGCGCATCGAGGGCGCCATCAAGACCATCAAGTATGCTCTCGACCAGGGCGCCAGCAAGGTCGTCCTCATGTCCCACCTCGGCCGCCCCGACGGCGTGCCCCAGGCCAAGTTCAGCCTCAAGGCTGTCGTGCCCGACCTCGAGAAGCTGCTCGGCAAGCCCGTGACCTTTGCCCCCGACTGTGTCGGCACCGAGGTCGAGGCCATTGTCAACGACTCGCCCGACGGCACCGTTGTGCTGCTCGAGAACCTGCGCTTCCACATTGAGGAGGAGGGCAAGGTCACCAAGAAGGACAAGTCCAAGGTCATTGCCGACAAGGAGAAGGTCGCCGCGTTCCGCGCCGGCCTGACCAAGCTCGGCGACGTCTACGTCAATGACGCTTTCGGCACGGCCCACCGCGCCCACTCCTCCATGGTCGGCGTCGACCTTCCCCAGAAGGCCGCCGGCTACCTGCTCAAGGCCGAGCTCGAATACTTTGCCAAGATCCTGGACAGCCCCAAGCGCCCCTTCCTGGCCATCCTCGGCGGTGCCAAGATTGCCGACAAGATCCCGCTGATCGAGTCGCTGCTCGACAAGGTCAACACCCTGATCGTCTGCGGCGGCATGGCCTTCACCTTCAAGAAGATCCTCAACAACGTGTCCATCGGCACGTCGCTGTTCGACGAGAAGGGCTCGACCGAGGTCGAGCGCTTCATGGCGAAGGCCAAGAAGAACAACGTCAAGATGCTGTTCCCCGTCGACTACGTCACCGCCGACAGCTTCTCGCCCGACGCCAAGCTCGGCTCGGCCACCGACGCCAGCGGCATCCCTGACGACTGGATGGGCCTGGACTGCGGCCCCGAGTCCATCAAGCTGTTCTCGGACGCCATCGCCGAGAGCAAGACCATCATCTGGAACGGCCCCGCCGGCGTCTTTGAGTGGGCTCCCTTTGCCAACGGCACCAAGTCCATGCTCGAGGCCGCCGTCAAGGCCGTCGCCAACGACCAGCTCGTTGTCGTCGGTGGCGGCGACACGGCCACGGCCGCCAGCAACTTTGGCTTTGCCGAGAAGCTGAGCCACGTCTCGACCGGTGGCGGTGCTTCCCTCGAGCTGCTCGAGGGCAAGGTCCTGCCCGGTGTCGACGCTCTGTCCACCAAGGCCTGAATCCCCCGATACCGCATATGATTGCATGATGATAACCAAAGAAATATAATACTTGTTTTTTTTTTCAATTTTTTTTTTGCAATGATTGTTTATTCCTGTCTAGGAAAACAGAAGACGTGATTTGGTAATGATGGCCTATGGGATGTATGTCATGGTAGCCACGAGCCACCGTAGACCTAATGAATGCATAATTTGTATGGATGTGCTCGTCCTTGGGAGACTGGGCGATCGCCAATTAGAATGATCAAAGATCAATCGCGGCACCCCATTCACACCGTCGTCGTCGTAGTTTGTGTCCTGTTCGTTCCTGTCTCATTCGTCCTGTTCGCCCCATTTGTCCCATTCCTAGTCGTGGCCCGGCTGGCGTCCTACCGCCGCTTCGCCGCCTCGACCTTCTTGATCTCCTCCTTGAGCTGTGCCGAGAAGTCGTCTGTCGTGTCGTCGTCGTCCCACGACTCGTCCCACAGGTGCTTCGCCGCGCCGTCTGCTGCTTCCGTCTCCTCGGTGGTCCAGTCTGATCGTTAGCCTTGTATCTTTTGTTGCTCCGCCTCATTTGTTTCCATGCCTGATCTCTTGTATCCTTTTTTTGCTCCATATCTGTTGTCTCCTCCTGGCTGCTCGACCCATCTTCATCGATCGTGCTTGCCACTCATGATCTTCTGGATATCGGGTACTCGCTTCGCTGGCATCCATCAGCTTACCATCAACCGGGAAGTCCTCAAACTCGTCGTCCTCGCCCGGCGCAACGGGCTTCACGGGCTCGGCCTTGGCCCCCGCAGCCGCCGCCGCCGTCGATGCCGCCTCGGGCTTGCTCGTACTTGACTCGGATGCCATTGTGTGTGTAGATGATGTGGAGGGGTGATTTGTTGCAGAAGAGGGTGGCTGCGTTGTGTTGTGGTTTGGAGTTGTGTCGAGTGTCTGCTGAGGAGGGAGTCCAGCTGTGCAGCGGAGGCGTCTGTAGCTCGGATTAGGTAACAAGGCTTGCGTCGGTGCTGTTTGGCGTGGAGAGCTGCCTTAGCTCAAATATAGGTCACGTGTAATTATGGAGGCGAGACTCTTTCCATTTTGGGCCGAAAGTCAATAGGCCCACCTAAACCTCGACGGCCTTACTGACCATCGTTCTTTCCCTATTTCGCTCCTTCCTTTTGGATTTGATTTCGCAGCCGTGCTGTTGTATGAGTGGCGTATGTTCCTTCCATTTTAAGTGTCCTCTGATGTGACCCACTCTTCTCATCTTCTGCCTCTTTGGCACCAAACATCGCCATCTTTGCCGTTGATGATGTCTTCTCAATATTCTTACGCATCCAAAAACAAAGACACACACGTTCACACACATGCTACTTTGCGTGTCCCCGTGAGAAATATATCACCAGCACCAGAAAGACTGCGTCGTTAAATTCGCACAATCCAACCACGACGTAAAGATTGTGATTTTGGCAAAAGCCTGGCCTGTCGACCATGCCTAGAAACGCATTCTGATAGAGCAGTGGCAGGAGCGTGACCGGCCCGGTGCCACAACTGCACGTCTTTCAACCATGTTTAGCCCGGCGACAACGCCTCTATGAGGAGTGCAGGGGAAACCCAGTCCATGACAACAAGCAGTGGCTCCTTTTGTGTGCCGACCTTAACTCCACGGTGTCCAAGCTTTCTCACGTTGATCTTGCGGGCGTTCAAAAACATCACAGAATTAGACGGCTTACTTTGTTCACCCGGGTACGCATCGAAACGACGGGATAACAACAGTTCTACCCTGCCACCATCCTATTGATACTCGGAACATCATATACTAATAAACTCAACCGCAGTTCCAAGCCTTCTCCAAACGACATTGAGGGTTATACCCTCTAGCTATAGAGGAATTTACAATGCCTCTGCCTGCCACTGTATACCACCACTCGAGCTTGTTGAAAGCAATGTGTTCCGCCGTACGCCTCACCCTCAGCACCAAGACAGCCGAACCAGTCTGCAACCTGGTGGGCGGGCTAGTGGTCCGAGGGATCAAGCGCAGCATACATATGCACCACGAGCTCTATAGACCTGTTCTACTACCATCCCCACTCACTGAGTGAAAGACTCCTCGTCACGACAGCTCTGGAGCATACCTGTCTTTGACTAGGTACCCAAGATTCCGAACAGCAAGCTACACGTACCACTAGACAAGATGACACTTAGCCGGCCTTCTCATTTTGAAGAGGCCTAGGACTAGGTGTACAGTCTCGTGTCAGGTATACTTGTTTATATACCCGCTCAGCTCATGGAGGCCCTTGCAAACACCAGTCGTCTTCCGGGCCAAGCACAAGCGCTACACAGCCAGGCACCGGCGCGAAGCAGTCCGGCACAGGCCTGTACTGTCTGATATCATAGATATATAGAATGGGAGACATCCACCTCCTCTCTCCTGAATGTTACTCCTCAAGTAACGTCTTAGTCCCCCCCCCCCCTGCCTGTGCCCGGTATATTAGCCCTGTCAGTAGATTCCTATCGTTATACCAAATCTTGTCCCGCCAATATATCCAACCAGCCCGTGACACGTTTACGGTCCGTTATACCAGCCAATGGTTGTGCACAATCCAATTATATACCGGCCATGTGTGTAATTAACTATCAGTTGAATCATCTGTGCGAACAGCCGCGGGTGATATACAAACATGGCTGATAACCTCGATAATTTCTTGTCTCTGTTCCCTTTTTCTTTTTTTCCTTATTTACATCTATATATCTTCGTCATGGCATTATACGATTACCCATGGGCTAGCATTATCGTTTACATGTTATCAAGACTGTACGCGATTCTGGTATGGATGTACACCTTGGTATGCTGAACATTACTTGACACTATATTGACATCTGCCTGCTTGCTGCCCTCTATAATGCCAGACAACGACACCTCTGCCACGTACGGCCATAGATACTGGAAAGCACGGGATCCCGTCCGCTCTCCCCAAGTTAAACCAGTAATCGGCGGATTAGTAGTTGGGTCGGTGACGACCAGCGAATACCCTCTGCTGTACGTTTTTCTGTCTTGTATTTTTGTTTACGTTAATTTGCCATAGATTGCGAGATATATATATATGCACGACCAGGGTTGGGAAAATGACTAGTGAATTGACTAATGACTAATGACTAATCTTAGTCATTAGTCAATAGTCAGTATATCTGAATGAATAATTTGATTTTAG